>JBBVQN010000046.1:0-170176 GCA_038993655.1 Talaromyces verruculosus | reverse complement strand
TTGACACACGATTGATACGTTATTTGAAGCACATTTGAGGCCTTGATACAGGCCTAATTTGATTATTATCCGACACACAGATTGAAAGAATTATAGTCGGTTGTTTGTATGAGAATTGTATGTATAAAAGGGACAGGAATCGCACTTAGCAATGAGAACAGACAGACGAATATTACAACAATTTTCCTGCATATATTGTCTCCTTCTCTCCTTTGGTGCTAGTGGTAAAAATCCTCCAATAGTTATAAGCCTAAGATCTCTGTGCAATATTTGAAGCTATTCACAGAATTATTTCCTCTTTGCGGAAAGATATTACACCATATAATGACTATTCTCAGCACGACAGATTTGATTATAAGGTGATTCAAACTGGTCCTAACAGAAATAATAAATTGTTAATAATGGACATTAAAAAGAATACAGTAATACTAAAATCAAAAGACGATTAGAGAAAATAGTATAAATAACTTCAATTAGAAGCAACAAAGGAAGATATGTGGGAATATCTTAAACCCAACACTGAATTCATATTTTATAAGCCTCCACCAGAGCGCCTAATCAAGCCAATTGAGCCCATATTAGAAGGAAACCAACTCATATATAACAGATTAGTAAAGAAATACCAGGTGGATAATATCAAATATGAATGACAACTTAAGCAGTTTGAAAAGTATTAGGATCGTGTGAAGAAGATTCGCGGATATATTCTTAATACTGTTGATCTTAGTCATAGGCTTATAATATGTCAAATTAGACTCCTATTGGAAATATTAATGAAATTGAAAACAAGATTTGCACTAAGGGCAAACCAAGAAAAAGAATTGCTTACTAAACAATATTAAGAAATCAGCAAACCAAATAATAACCTAAAACCTAAAGAATTCTTAAAGAAATGGAGAGATTTTCTATTAGAAGCAAGCCTTGCTGAGTTTAATAAGATCCTTGTTAAATAATTAATAAGAGACTTCATCAATGCTATAGAAAATATTTTACCTAAGTTTTATGATATGTGGATAATCTATATGCTTAAATTCAATCTTAATATGGGAATAAGCAACCTAATAGAAGTACTAAATATTGAGGATCTAATAGATACTTTTGATAAATAGATTGATATATTGCTAAAGGTTAAAGCAAATCCTAGAAAAGATATTGTTATAGGTGTTTTTGCTGGTAAATCAGATCAGCCTAAGAATAAACTAAAAAGAAAGAACACATACCTGATAAAGTGCTTGGAAGAAGAAGAATATAGATTTAAAGAATGCCTATATGTAAACCTAGAGAAATATATTACTAATTGGAAATCTGACCTTAAGATTAAGCAGTACTTTGTTAAATTAGAAAAGTAAAAAGATAATCTTAAGGCTAAGAAGTTAAGATATATAAAGCAATAGCTCAGCATTAAGAAAAAGGAACAAATGAAAGCTTCTAATTCAGCTAACTCTAACTAGAAGAATAGTGAAGAAGAAACAATGAATTTAGTGTATGATAAAGATAAGTACTATAGAATTGTAATTGATATAAGTATGTCAGTTATAAAGCATAAAAATAGTTTTAAGAATAGCTTTATTCTTGATATAGGGTCTTCAGTGCATATTATTAACAATATCAACAATCTGTGTGATATGGGAATAGAAGAATAATGGTTGCTAGTTGGCAATAATCAAGTTAAAATAGTTAGACTAGGAATAATAAATCTATTTCTAACTGAACTAGTCAATAATATGATAAAGCAGAAAGGAATTCAACTTAAGAAGGTCTAGTATGTGAAAGGGATGTATACTAATATTATATCTATAAGCCTTCTCTAAAAGAATGGTATCCTATATGATAGAAAGAATAGGTGATTGTGGAGTAAGCATACTAAAGCTGATTTGTGCAATATCAAGTGGGTGTGACATCTCAGCCACCGCGCAGGCAGCACGGTGTCGGAAACAGGGTTAGGGCTGCGAAAGGGATATCCCGGTCCTAGGGCTTCATGCCCTAGGCGGTGCCGTATTAGGATATCGACAGCAGTACTGTATTAAGATCAAGACACGCATATAAATATCAGCTAGAAGGCCTGTATCTAGCTTTTCCTTTCTTCATACTTTGTTATCTTTGTAGAGAGCTACCTAATATAATAATATTAGCCTGAATAGTATCATATATAATAAAGCATCCTTTTTCTTTTCTCTCTTATATATCAGTATAGTAAACTTTAATAATATCTTACTCTAATCAAGAGACTTCCTTTCTTTCTATCTCTTTTTTTACCTTAGTACACTTATAAAGCAAATGCTTAATTAATATACTTAAGCTAAAGATCCCCTCTTTCTTTTTTTCTTTCTTTCTATTATTAATCCTTTTTTTTCTTCTCTTTAACAGGCTGCCACCGGCAAGATAGTGAAGAAGTTAGATTAGGATAATACTATTAAGGTATTAAATATAAATGTATAGAAAAACTTAAAGTAAAAGTATTCTAAGCAATATTTCACCCTTAATATAGATAAGATTTTAATAAAAGAGTTAGACTCAGCAATAGCTAGGGAAAACTTATTAAATTATATTATTTTTTAGAAGCTTTATAATTGGTTCCTTAATAAGCTTTTTAAATATCTATATAATTATATAAATACTTTTAAGCACCAGATCTAGGAACAAAAGTTAGAGAATAATAAATATAAGATTAATAAGAATATATTATAAATTATAGAAATAGAAATTAACAAACTTAAAGCTTATATAAAAAATCAGTGAGACGTTATAGCTGAGTTAATTTAAGAATATAATAAAGCCTTTGCATAAGTATAGGAGCTTATTTAATAAAATAAATTAGCCTTTATAATATTAATAAGCTAGAAAAAGAGCACTAAACTCCTAAATAGGAAGTATTTCACTGGTGATAAGGACCTTAATCTAAAGTTTATTTTCTAGTTAATTGATATTAAGAATAAGTTAAAGACTAATACTAATTATTATTTAACTACTTTATTATATATATAATACATCAAGAGTATATATGAAGGAGAGACTATAGATTATCTTATACCTTATTTTAAAAAGGACTTACTAGAATACTATTATAATATTAATAATATTATTAAACACCTTAAAACAATTTATTATAATATAAATCTTATCTCTAAGACTAAGCAAAAGCTCTATTATCTATTTATAAACAATATCAAATTTTAGAATTTCTTATTATAATTTATACTTATTACTCAGGAAATAGAGTTGCCTATTAACTAATAAAAAGATAAACTATATAAATAATTATCTTCTAAAATGCAAAAATAGCTAATAAAAGCTAGTTATAATAATAATATAACTTACTAAGATTTTATCTACAAATACTACTAGACTATAAATTACTTAAAAATTATTATTAAGAATAAGAAATATACTCTAAAGGGCTATAATAATAAGAATAGTAACAATAGAGGCTTTAGTAAAAATAATAAAAAGAATATATCAATATTTAATAAGCTAAAGAATAGTAAGAGCAAGGTTAAGATTTTATAACTAGAGAAAAAGCAATTTATAGTAAAAAAAAAATACTTTAAATGTAAGATACTAGACTATATAGAAAGTTAATACTTATTTAATAAATAGAGCACTCCTAACCTTAAAATACTTAAGCCTATAATTAAGATAAAGAATAATTCAATCTTAAAGTTAAAAAATAAAAATATTTAAGAAAAATCTCCTCCCTAAGTATAATTAATATTGTTAAGGCTTTAGATTTATTATAATTAAATCTTTTATAGTTAATAAAAAATAACAAAGATAGCTTAACTATACTTATTTAACTAGCTAAAAATAGATTATTAATTTTAATTAAAACTTTAGCAGATACTAGAGCAAATAGTTTTATATTCTTAAATATCTTTCTTGTAAAGAAGTTGACCTAATATCTATACTATTATATTATCCTATTAAAGCAGCCATTTAGAGTAAAAGAATTTAATAATAAAATAAAGAGTAAGATTACCTATCTAATAATATTAATACTAGTGATTAACAAG
This sequence comes from Talaromyces verruculosus, assembly GCA_038993655.1. NCBI lineage: Eukaryota > Fungi > Ascomycota > Eurotiomycetes > Eurotiales > Trichocomaceae > Talaromyces > Talaromyces verruculosus. The sequence goes on along the minus strand of JBBVQN010000046.1, from coordinate 166,166 downwards.
TATGTTATATATAATATTCTATTCCTTATTATCTAATTAGAAAAGTATAATATAATCTTTAATTAGATATGATTAGCTAAATATAAGGTTTTAGTAAATAGTACTTAGAAATATTTATTATAGCTAAAGGAGATATTATTAAAAAAAAAAATCTAGACTAAATAATTTACATTATTACTAAAAAAGCTATTATTATAAGATTAAGAGATCAATTTTTAATATTAAAAGAATACAAATTAAAAAGATCAAGTATTTAAAGTAAAATAAGAGGTTATAACTCAAACTTCAGCTATAATCTAATTAGCACCCAGTCAAAGGATCTCTACTATATATAATAGATCTTACTAAAGGCAACATAAATATAAGTTAAATTATATAAAAAAGGAACTCAGTTAAATTATAAACTAATACCCTCTATAAAAGACTTCTATATTAGTAATTAAAAGAAAGACCAAATAAATATAATTTTAAAAAGCATATTCTATAATAGATATTACTCTGATCAGCATATTAAAATTCCTATATAATATTAAGAATAAAAAGACAGAGACCTTCTTAATAAATATTAATAAAATTAAAAAAATAATTAAAAATAAGTCCAGCTCTATAAAAGAGGTATAAAAGGAGTAAGAAATCAAGGAACAACTCCTAAAACAATATTATAAGTACATTAATATTTTCTCTAAAATTTAGTCTAACAAGCTATTAGAACAGAAGAAATATAACTATAGAATTAAGCTAAAGAAGAAAATAGAGCTTAATTATTATTCTCTTTATTATATAACTATAAAAGAGCTTCAAGCAGCAAAAAACTATATTATAGAGAACTTAAAAAAAGGCTTTATTATACTAAGCAGCATACTATATATATTATCTATTCTTATAGCCAAGAAACTAAGTAGAGGATTCTATTTCTATATTAACTATTAAAAGCTTAATTTACTCATTTAAAAAGACTAATATCCCCTGCCTCTTATTAATAAAGTATTTAAAAAAATCAGTAAGGCCAAGATTTTTACCAAATTAGATATCTAATAAGGTTTTTACTATATCTATATATATTAGGACTTAGCAAACTTAATAATATTTTATTACTAATATAGAACCTTCAAGTATAAAGTTATACTATTTAGATTGATTAATAAACCTATAATATTCTAGAGACTAATAAATAATATCTTTATTAATTATTTGAACAAGTTCCTGATTATTTTTATTAATAATCTTCTTATTTATAATAATAATACTATTAAATATAAGATTTATATTAGAATAGTATTCTAGTAATTTTATAATACTAGTTTGCAAGCAAATATTAAGAAATATAAATTCTATATCACTATAATAAAATATCTTAGCTTTATTATTATACCTAACAGTATTAAGATTGATCTAAAAAAAGTTAAAGCTATACTATTATAAAAAGTACTAATAACAGTATAAAGAGTATAATTATTTCTAGGCTTCTATAATTTTTATTAAAAGTTTATCAAGGAATATAATTAGATAGTAAAACCTCTATATTATTTTATATAATAGAATATTCCTTTTATTTAGATAAAGAAGTATAGAGAAGCATTTAACAGACTAAAATTAATACTAATAATTACTTTAATATTAGTTCACTATAATCTAAATTAGTTAATATAAGTAGAGATAAATATATTAGACTTAGTTATAGCAGCAATATTATCCCAGCTTTATAAGGATAAGGAGTAGTATTTTATTAGCTATTACTTATTAATAATATTCTCTGCAGAATACAATTACAATATTTATAATAAAGAGATACTAGCTATTATTTAAGTCTTCTAGAAATAGAGGCCAAAACTATTAGAATTATAATAAAAAAAGTATTTTAAAGTATTATTAGACTACTATATATTAAAATATTTTATAATAATAAAAACATTAATTATTAAACAAATCTAGTAGTATAAATTTATATAAAAGTTCTATTTTATACTATAATATTAACCTAGAAGAGTAAATATACTTGCTGATACTTTTATAAGATATTAAAATAATAAAGCTTAAAATTTAGATTACTAGAATCTAATACTTTTATCCTAAAAAGTCTTAAATAAGTAGATTATAATTAAGTTAATACTTCTAGACCTACACAGCACTATTATAAGTATAAATATAATAAATAAAGTGTTAGAAGTAAATAAGAAATCTATTACTATAAAGGGAACTTAAGAATAATTAAATAAAAAAAAGTTATAATAATATATTAAAAATAAATATCTATTATTTAAAGAACATTTATATATTCTTAAAGAAAGAGATCTCTATATCTATTTACTTAATAAGATATACTAATCCCTATTAATAGCTTACCCTGATTATAATAAGATGAAGAAACTCTTCTAAGAGTATTTTTACTAAGAAGGCTAGAATATAGATATAGAAAAATATATAAATAACTATTAAACATATAGAAAAATTACTATATAAAGAGATTATACTTTAGGACTGCTATAACTGTTATTTATCCTAAAATAACTATAACAATATCTATTAATAGATTACATAGAGTTTCTAAAGGACTATTATAATTATAATATTATCTTTATAATAGTGGATTATTTATATAAACAACTAGTTTCTATACCTTACTTTAAGAAGATAGCTATAGTAAAGGAAATAACAAAGCTCTGATTATAGTATATCTTCTTATAGACTAATTTACTAGATAGTATTATTTTAGATTATAATAGTTAATTCATATTAGAATTCTAAAGAGAGGTTTATTACATCCTATAAATTAAGCTTAAGCTATTAATAGCATGATATACTTAGATAGATAGATAGATAGAGATTACTAATTAATATTTACAATAGTATCTATAACCTTATATTAATTTTATAATAAATAATTAGTCTAAGTTCTTACCTATTATTAACTTTACAACTACTGCTTTGCTATAAGTCTTAGTTAGTATATTACTATTTATGATTAAGAAGAGCTATTAACCATATATATTATTTAATTAAACTATGCTAATACTACTTAAGAAGCTTATATTAAATAAGAAGAAAGTATAGTAATAGATACAGTAACTTTAAAGTATCTAGGACTTCACTCATGATAATATAAAATAAGTTTAGGAATAGTAAATAAAGTAGGTTAATAAGAAATAATATCTAATCAATTTCAAAATAAGAAATAGAATTTATATTATAAATAAAAAATAGGATACTAGTTATTTAAATTAGAAGCTTAATCACTAATAAAAAAGATTTTTTTATATAATATAGAAAATTAGATATACTTTTAAGCTTAAATTATTAAAAAGCATAAAGATATACCTAATATTTATACTAAAGAAATTATATTTAGCTACTATTAAGAAGCTATTAAAGGGATAGCTAGAGAAAGAATATCCTGAGCTTAATATTAATAAATATTCTAAATAAAAAGTTGACAAGGTATTAGCTTTATAAATAATATAGAAGAAGCTCTATTATTAAGTAAGTTAGATAAAATATAACTCTAACCCTAAGTAGTACCCTACCAGTTATTTAAAGAACATACTATTAGTATTAAAGGCCTTTCATAATACCAATCTAGATGTGCTAGGACTGCTATAATAGTTATATAACTAGTTAGAGGCTATAAAAGAGGATTATTATATTAAAGATAGTACTAAAAATAATATTTTAGTGAATAGCGCTTGCAGGCAAGCGCCTATTAGAAGAGGGGGTAATGTAATATCTTAGCTATTATGTAAGCAGTATAGTATTAGAAATAGAGTTAGGACTATAAAAGGGATATTCTAGTCCTAGGGCTTTATGCCCTAGGTAGTACTATATTAAGATATCAATAGCGGTACTATATTGGGATCAAGGCACGCATATAAATATCAGCTAGAAGGCCTGTATCTAGCTTTTCCTTTCTTCATGCTTCGTTATCTTCGTAGAGAGCTACCTAATATGACAATATTGGCCTGAGCAGTATCACAGTGGGATGAGAGTCTTTACTTTGTGAAATAGAATAAGAACACTAATACTAGTAGTATACTAAATAACGAGTTAGCCTTCAGTTTATATAAGAAAAGGATGTTTAAAGACTCCGCACTTGCCTAGTATAAATAATATAGCTATATCTCAATCAAAGCTATTAAGAAGTTGGAGGATGTAATAGAAGGAGCAATTATTACTATAGCTAAGTTGTACAGCAGAAATGAATATAATCTTTAAGAGGAATGTGAGATTTATGTTATGAATAATAATAATAAGCAGATTAGTAGGGTGCTAATGCTAAAACTAAATTGAGCATTCTATACCTTGTTTATTGATATTATTATTATAATATAAGCAATAATAGGGGAGTAATATATACTTTATATAGTATGCTCTGTTGTAAAATTCTATATATTAGCTGCTATTGATTTGAAAGCTGTCATTCCTGATATGAAAGCAATGATTGAATAAATTAAATATACCTTTAAGACTTATATTGAAGTAATTTATATTAATAGAGAGTCTTTGCTCAATGGACTTGCATTCAGAAACTGGTGTAGAGACTGTTATATGTTGTTGCACATAATTATGCCTGATATATCAGAGCAGAATGGTTTTAGTGAGCGAGCTGGAGGCCTTATTACTAAGTGAGCTAGATATAAGATTCAGGAAGCAAACTTACTAATAGTATTATAGCTATTTGCTATGAAGGTATTGATCTTTACTATCAACAGGACTCCAACCAAGGCTTTGAACTGGATAACCCTATATGAAAAGGTGTATAGCGAGAAACTGTATGTCAGAAATCTGTTCGTGTTCAGTGCAAAGGCCTATGTAAGGATTAAGAACAAGAAAAGTTAGAAAATAAAAGCTCATGCTCAAATTAGATATCTAGTGGGATATGAAGCTCACAATATTTAGCAAATTTGGGTTGACTACCCTCAAGGATTTAGAGTTATTCATACTTGAGATATGATTTTTGATAAGATAAAAAGATATGATCCAAAGCATCTATTTGCTAGGGAAATAGTAAAGTAAAGTGTACTAATATATATTAATAATGCAGATTGGGGAAATATTGAAGATATTAACAGTAATATAATGTACAGCTTTATTAACAAGAATATGCATCTATAACCTTCTATTAGCTGTGATACTGCTCAGGCCAATATTGTCATATTAGGTAGCTCTCTACGAAGATAACGAAGCATGAAGAAAGGAAAAGCTAGATACAGGCCTTCCAGCCAATATTTATATGCGTGCCTTAATCCCAATACAGTACCGCTATCAATATCTTAATATAGCACTGCCTAGGGCATAAAGCCCTAGGACTGGGATATCCCTTTTGCAGCCTTAACCCTATTTCTAGCATCATGCTGTCTATATAATAGCTAAGATGTTATATTACTCCTCCTTCTAATAGGCACTTGCCTGCAAGTGCTATTCACTAGAATATTATCCTTAGTATTATTTTTAATATAACAGTCCTCTTCTATAGCCTCTAATTAGTCATGCAACCACCATAGCAGTCTTAGTATATCCAGATTAGTATTATAAAAGGCCTTTAGCATTAATAATATATTTTTTAAATAACTAGCAGAGTACTATTTAGGGTTAGAGTTACATCTTACCCAGCTCACTCAGTAATAGAGCTTCTTTTATATTATTTATAAGGCTAATATCTTGTTAATTTTCTATTCAGAATATCTATTAATATTAAATTTAGAATATTCTTTCTTTAGCTATCCCTTTAGTAGCTTCTTAGCAGCAGCTAAATATAACTTCTCTAGTACAAATATTAAATACACTTTTATACTCTTTAGCAACTTAAGTTTAAAAGTATATCTAACTTTCTATACTATATAAAAAAGTTTTTCCTATTAGTGACTAAGCTTTTAACTTAAATAACTAGTATCTTATCCTTTATTTATAATATAGACTCTATCTCTTACTCCAAAATTAACTGGATATCATTTCTTATTAGCCTACTTTATCTGCTATTCTTAGGCCTATTTTATATTATCATAAGCAAAGTTCTAGATATTCTAGAATTATTATATCTACTGCTATGCTTCCTTCTTATTTAATATAAGCTTTTTAGATAATATTAGTGTGATCTAGTCAAATAATATATATAATTAATAGCCCTTCTTAATTATGAATAGTGATATATTAATTAAAACTTATAGCAGAGCAGCAGCTATAAAGTTAATAATAGGTAAAAACTCAGACTAATTATTTATTATAAAGTTGATATAAAGTCATAAATACTATTATAGATATTAATTAACAATCTCTATCTGTCTATCTATCTAAGTATATTATACTATTAATAGCTTGAGCTTAATTTATAGAATATAACAAACCTCTCCCCAGAATTCTGATATAAATTAATTACTATAGTCTAAAACAATACTATTTAGTAAACTAGTCTATAGGAAGATATATTATAACTAGAGCTTTACTATTTTCTTTGCTATAGCTATCTTTTTAAAATAAGATATAGAAACCAGTTATTTACATAAATAATTCACTATTATAAAGATAGTATTATAACTGTAACAGTCCTTTAGAAACTCTATATAATCTATTAATAGATGTTGCCATAGTTATTCTAGGATAAACAATAGTTATAGCAGTCCCAGAGTATAATCTCTCTATATAGTAGTTCTTCTATATGTTTAATAATTATTTATATACCCTTCTATATCTATGCTCCAGCCTTCCTAGTAAAAATACTTTTAGAAGAGTTTCTTCATCTTATTATAACCAGGATAAGCTATTAATAAAGATTAATATATCTTATCAAGTAAATAAACATAAAGATCTCCTTCTTTAGGAATATATAAATATTTTTTAAACAGCAGATATTTATCCTTAATATACTACTATAACTTCCTCTTACTTAATTATTTTTAAGTTTCTTCTGTGATGATAAACTTCTTATTTACTTCTAATACTTTATTTACTATATTTATATTTGCAACAGTACTGTGCAGGTTTAGAAGTATTAACTCAGCTATAATCTACTTATCTAAAACCTCTTAGAGTAAGAGTATTAGATTCTAATAATCTAAGTTTTAAATCTTATTATTTTAATATCTTATAAGAGTATCAGTAAGTATATTTATTCTTTTAGATTAATATTATAGCATAAAATAGAATTCCTATATAAATTTATACTACTAGACTTATCTAGCAATCAACACCTTTATTATTATAAAGTATTCTAATATATAATAATTTAATAATACTTTAAAACACTTCTTCTATTATAATCCTAACAGCTCTGGCCTCCACTCTTAGAAGGCTTAAATAATAATTAGTATCTCTTTATTATAGATGTCGTAATTATATTCTATAAAGAATATTGCTAATAAGTAATAGCTAATAAGATACCACTCTCTATCCTTATAAAACTAGGATAATACTGCTGTTATAATCAAGTCTAATATATCTATCTCTACCTATATTAACTAATTTAGGTTATAATAAATTAATATTAGAGTAATTATTAATATTAACTTTAGTCTATTGAACACTTTTCTATACTCCTTTATCTAAATAAAAGAAATATCCTGTTATATAAAATAATATAAAAACTTTATTATCTAACTATATTCCTTGATAAACTTCTAGTAAAAATTATAGAAGCTTAGAAATAATTATACTCCTCACACTATTATTAATATTTTCTATAATAGCACAGCCTTAACTTTCTCTAGGTCAACCTTAATATTATTAGGTGTGATAATAAAGCCAAGATATTTTATTATAATAATATAGAATTTATATTTCTTAATACTTGCTTGTAAACTAGTATTATAGAGTTACTAAAGTATTATTTTAATATAAATCTTATACTTAGCAGTATTATCACTATAGATAAAAAGATTATTAACAAAAGCAATTAGGAACTTGTTTAAACAATTAATAAAGATATTATTTATTAGTCTTTAGAACATCGTAGGTTTATTAGTTAACCTAAACAATATAACTTTATATTTGAAGATCTTATATTAGTAGTAGAATATTATTAAGTCTGCCAAGTCTTAATATATACAGATACAGTAGAAACCTTGCTAGATATCTAACTTAGTAAAGATCTTAGCCTTACTGATTCTTTTAAATATCTTATTAATAAGAGGTAAGGGATACTAATTCTTTTAAATAAGTAAATTAAGCTTCTAATAGTCAATATAGAAGTAGAGTCCTCTACTTAATTTCTTAGCTATAAAAATAGGTAATATATACAATATACTGCTCAGTATAATAAAGCTTTTTTCTAAATTCTCTATAATATAGTCTTTTACCACCTGAAGCTCTTTTGTAGTTATATAATAAAAAGAATAATAACTAAGCTCTACTTCCTTCTCCAGCTCAATTCTATAATTATACTCCTTCCATTCTAATAGTTTGTCGGACTAAATCTTAGAGAAAATATCAGTATACTTATAATACTGTTTTAAGAGTTATTCCTTAATCTTCTGTTTTTTTTACACTTCTTCTACAGAGCTAGACTTATTCTTAATTATCTTCTCAATTTTATTAATACTTATTAAGAAGGTCTTTATTTTCTTATTCTTAATATTATACAGGAATCCTAATATACCAATCAAAGTAATATCTGCTATAGGATACACTTCTTAAAATTATACTTACTTAATCTTTCTCTTAACTACTAATATAAAAGCCTCCTGCAGAGAGTATTAATCTATAACTTGACTAAATTCTTTCTTTATACAATCTAACTTATATTTATATTACCTCTAGTAAAATCTACTATATATAATAGGAATCCTTTGACTAGGTACTGACTAGATTATAGCTAGAGTTCAAGTCATAATTTTCTATTCTATTTTAAATATCTAATCTTTTCAGTCTATATCCTCCTAATATTAAAGATTAATCTTTTAATCTTATAATAACAGCCTCTTTAGTAATAGTGTAAATTATTTAGCCTAGATTTCCTCCTTTAATAATATCTCCTCTAGCTACAATAGATATTTCTAAGCACTATCTACTAAAACCTTATATTTAGCTAATCATATCTGACTAAAAATTACATCATACTTTCCTAGTTAGATAATAAAGAATAGAATATTATATATAATATATTTATCAATCACTAGTGTTAATATTATTAGATAGATAATCTTACTCTTTATTTTATTATCAAATCTCTTTACTCTAAATAGCTACTTTAATAGGATAATATAATAATATAAATATCAAGCCAACTTCTTTATAAAAAAGATATTTAAAAATATAAAACTATTTATTCTAGTGTCTGCTAAAGCTTTAATTAAAATTAATAATTTATTCTTAGCTAGTTAAATAGATATAGTCAAGCTATCTCTGTCATTCTTTATTAACTATAAAAAATTCAATTATAATAAATCTAAAGCCTTAATAACACTAATTATACTTAAGGAAGAGACTTCCCCTAGGTATCCTTATTTTCTAACTTTAAAATTAAATTATTCTTTATCTTAGTTATAGGCTTAAGCATCTTAAAATCAGGAGTACTTTATTTATTAAATAGGTATTAACTTTCTATATAGCTTAATATCTTGCACTTAAAATATTTTTCTTTTACTATAAGCTACTTCTTTTCTAGCTATAGAATCTTAACCTTGCTCTTACTATCCTTTAGCTTATTAGATATTAATATATCCTTCTTATTATTCTTATTGGAGCTTTTATTATTACTATTCTTATTATTATAGTTCTTTAAAGCACATTTCTTATTTTTAATAATAATTTCTAAGTAATTTACAGTCTGGTAATATTTGCAAATAAAATCTCAGTAGATTATATTATTATTATAACTAGCTTTTACTAGCTGTTTTTACATTTTGGGAGATAATTATTTATATAACTTATCTTTCTACTAGCTAGTAGGCAATTCTACTTCCTAAATAATAAGCATAAATTATAATAAGAAATCCTGAAATTTAATATTATTTATAAATAGATAATAAAGTTTTTACTTAGTCTTAAAAGTAAGATTTATATTATAGTAAATTATCTTAAGATATTTAATAATATTATTAGTATTATAATAGCATTCCAGTGAGTCCTTTTTAAAATAAGGTATAAGATAGTCTGCAGCCTCTCCTTCGCATATATTCTTAATATATTATATATATAATAAAGCAGTTAGATAATAGTCAGTATTAATCTCTAATTTATTTTTAATATCAATCAATCAGGAAGTAAACTTTAGATTAAGATCCTTACCACCAGCAAAACACTTCCTATCTAAGAGTTTAGTGCTCTTCTTCTAGCTTATTAATATTATAAAGGCTAATTTACTCTATTAAGCGAGCTTTTATATTCATACAAAGGCCTTATCATGTTCTTGAATTAACTTGGCTATAATATCCTGCTGATTTTTCATATAAGCTTTAAGTTTATTAATTTCTATTTTTATAGTCTGTAATATATTCTTATTAATTTTATATTTATTATTCTTCAAATCTTGTTCCTAGATCTAGTATTTAAGAGCATTTATATAATCGCACAAATGTTTAAAAAGCTTATTAAAAAACCAATTATAGAGCTTCTAAAAAGTAGTATAGTTTAATAAGTTTTCCCCAGCTATTGCTGAGTCTAACTCTTTTATTAGAATCTCATCTATATTAAGGGTAAGACATTGCTTAGAGCGCTTCTACTTTGAGCTTTTCTATATATTTACACCTAATATCTTAGCAGCACCATTCTAACCTAGCTCCTTTACCATTTTACCAATAGCAGCCTGTTAAAGAGAGAAAAAAAGAGGATTAATAATAGAAAGAAAGAAAGAAAAAAAGAGAGGACCCCTAGCTTAAATATATTAACTAAGCATTCATCTTATAAGTATACTAGGATAAAAAGAGGGATAAAAAGAAAAAGAGTCTCTTAATTAGAGCAAAATGCTGTCAAGATCTGCTATATTAATATATAAAAGAGAAAAGAAAAGGGATACTTTATTATATATAATACTGCTCAGGCTAATATTATTATATTAAATAGCTCTCTATAAAGATAATAAAGCATGAAGAAAGGAAAAGCTAGATACAAGCCTTCCAGCCAATATTTATATGTGTGTCTTGATCCTAATACAGTACTGCCGTCAATATCCTAATACAGCACTGCCTAGGGCATGAAGCCCTAGGACCGGGATATCCCTTTCGCAGCCCTAACCCTGTTTCCGGCACCGTGCTGCCTGCGCGGTGGCTGAGATGTCACATTAGCTATCTCTTACTAATATTAGGTGGTGGAAACACATAAAATATAATTCAGAACGCTTAAATGCTTGAACCTATGGAAATTAACTAATAATTACTAAAATTTGCGCAAGAAATAGAAATCAAGCTTAAAAAAGAAGAATATGAAGCTTAAGAAGATGAAGAAATAGCTTATTATAAAGATATTTTAATGGAGTAAGAAGATATTGAGTTAACTGGGGGGGTGGATTTAAATATGGAAGAAGAAGCTGAGTATAGAGTTAAATAAAAAGATAAGAATGAAGCTGATAATATAGAATAAGAAAACAGCTTATCTGGATCTAGATTAATTAATTCTCTAAAAGCTTAGTTATCCTAAATCTCTACTCTAACTAATTAGAAAGCTCTATTAGATTTAAATAATATTAGTTATAGCCTTCTAACACCTTTGAAAGAGTTTATTTTATTAATAAACAGCCCAAATAGGAAGAAGGGATTATTAAGTAATAAGAAAAAATCTATTACCCCTCTAATAAATAGCTAAAAAGAAGAAGTAAGCACTCTAAGCAGCAGTAATAACCCTTAAAATTGACAAAATAGGCAATCAAATATTTTAAGCAGTAGTAAGCAAGGTAGTAAGCTAATTAAAAGCCACTATGTATCTAAGGGTTAAGATATCAGTGCTAATCTATCCCTATCAAATATTCTTACTATACTAAGAGTGTAAATAGCCTTAAAAAGAATATACAGCCCAAAAAGCCCACCAATCTTGATAAAAAGGCAGAAAAAACAAGCCTATACATTATTTACTAAGTAAAAGTTATTATAAGATTCTACTTTAGTATATATCTTTTTAGTGGCTTAAGAAAGGGTCAAAAACTAGACCTTAACACTAGATTTACTGCCAGAACTAAGAAATTAGATATCTCTATAATATTATCCTTTTATTAAGCAATTTACAGACACTGTAACTGACAAATTTACTAAATTAAAGAAGAAAGGCATATTTAAGTTTATTCCTAGACCTCTAGATACATAGATTTTACTATTAACTTGGGTTTTCAAATACAAATTTAATAAATATGGGAAGCTTGCTAAATTTAAAGTAAGAATCTGTGTATGAGGTAATCTATAGGACAAGAATGAGCTCCCTATAAAAGCTATAATTTTAGCCTCAAGAAATTTTTATATAATGATGTTGCTTGCCACTATATTTGACCTTAAGATTATATAATTTAATACTATCAACACCTTCATTAACAGCAAACTAGATGAGGATATCTATACATTCTTTCTGGATGGCTTTAGAGAAGCTGGTAAGGTTATAAAGTTGAAATAAGCTTTATATAATCTACACAGAAGCTCTAGATTATAGCAATTTAAACTTATAAGAACTCTACTTAGCTTAGGCTTTACATAAATCCTAGATAAAGAGTGTTTATTTGTGAAGAATAGTATTCTACTACTATTCTTTATTAATGATATATTAGTGTTATACAATAAGGCCACAAAACAAAAGGAATTTGACTTGATTGAGAAAGGGCTTAATAATATCTATAAACTGTGAAAAATGAATAAATTTGAATAGTTTCTTAACATTAGGATTACTTGTGATTAAGCTAAGCATAAGATTTAGCTCTGCCAAGATTCTTATATTACTAAAATTACTGAGCGCTTTGGATGTAATACTATGAAATCTATCTTGACACTTATATCTACCAAAATTGAGACTTCAACTGGAGAAGTAATGAATGCTGAGATCCACGCTTATCAGGAGCTTGTTGGATCTGCACTTTATATTATTATTATAATTAGGCCCAATATTGCTAAGGCTGTCAACAAGTTAGTAAAGTATACTAAAAACCCCAACAAGGCCTATTTTTAGTAAATCAAGTATGTGATCCAATATCTCTATACTACTTACTTTCTCACTATTAAATACTCACCACTAAAGAAATTAGGTATGGATGCTTTTATATATATCTTAGATGCTTCATTCAGCAACTAAATTGACTGCACTAGCTCTAAAGGATATTTAGTTATATTATATAAAGATCCTATTAACTAGAAGGTCACAAAGCAATATCTAGTTATTATATCAACTACCAAAGCTGAACTCCGCGCTGTGATAGAAGCTGCTAAAAGGCTTTATATATGGAAACACGTGTTCAAATTAATTAGATATATACTAGATAGAGAGCTCTATATTTAGTATAATAATAAGCAAACAATTTTACTATTAACAGCTAAGGATCCCTAGTTTTGTACAAATCTTAGATATATTGATATTTATCATTATTAGCTTCAACAGGAAGTTTAGTGTGAATGATTGTGCATTGAATAGGTGTATACTAAAGAAATGATTATGGATGGCTTTATAAAGATTCTTTATAGCTAAGTATTTTTGAACTGGTGTCAACATCAAGGATTGATTAATATTAGCACTCTAGTGTACGAATAAAAGCTTCAAGGCTTCCATTTGTGGGAGGGTGTATTGGCTATATTTTACCACTACACTGAGAACAGATATAGCGCGTGAATCTATTTGACACAAATCCGCTATATTTGACATATTATTTGACATATTATTTGACACCAAATTGACACATGATTGATATGTTATTTGAAGCACATTTGAGGCCTTGATATAGGCCTAATTTGATTATTATCCGACACACAGATTGAAAGAATTATAGTTGGTTGTTTGTATGAGAATTGTATGTATAAAAGGGACAGGAATCGCACTTAGCAATGAGAACAGACAGACGAATATTACAACAATTTTCCTGCATATATTGTCTCCTTCTCTCCTTTGGTGCTAGTGGTAAAAATCCTCCAATAGGGGTTAAGGGTTAGGGCTAGGGTTATGGTTGGAAATGTGCTAGCAAAATAATCAGCCAATAAACATCGCTTAAAATTACATCCCAGCAAGGAAAGGCACGTGACTTCCTCCCAATAACTCTGCGCATCAAGAGTGAAGGATGACTCATCTCCAAATAAAGAATGACTCTTAGCACTTTGGGCTCGGTGGCCATCAGAAAATTCAGACCAAGCGCATTTCATAGCTTTCGATGTGAGTGAAACGCTTTATTCTTCCCATGCAAGACAACGACTGAGCGATACAGTAGATTGCGCCACGATGGCACCAACCCTTCGTGTCTTCGACAGCCTGGTCAAAGAGAAGACTCCATTCTCACCATCCGATCCAAATGGCAAAACCGTGACTTGGTACACTTGTGGACCGACGGTATACGATGAGGCCCACCTTGGTCATTGCAGAAGCGCGATATCGACCGACATTCTCCGCCGTATAATGCGCGATTATTTCGGATTCTCGGTGCGGTTCGTGATGAACGTGACCGACATTGACGATAAAATCATCATACGATCGAGATATCAATATCTGGGGACAAAGCTACAAAAGGAACTGGAGAGTATGGAGCAGACCAAGGCTGTAACAGAGGCGATTTCGATAGGAAGGGCTGCGATCAAGCACTACTTATCGACACACCTACCCCTCCTGCCTTCGGACATAGCACTGGAAGCGTACTCGGTGGAAGCGAAAAGGTTGTACCACGTCGCCAACCGCGAGCAGACCGACCAGACTGCCAAGCTCGAAATGCACATGAAGAATTGCCAATCTGGCATCGATGCTCTGGTAGCTTTGGAAAATGGATCGGACGGCACCGCTTTGTCCGATTTCCTCCTCAAGGCGAAAGATGTTATCCACCCATATCTTGACTTTCTCTACGGCACTACGATCGACTCCCAAGACCATGGTATCTTCACAGGTATCGCGCAAAAGTACGAGAAGCTCTACTTTAACGACATGCGTGCCTTGAATGTGCTCGATCCCGATGTTATAACTCGCGCTACTGAGTTCATCCCACAAATGATAAAATTCGTCGAACGTATCATTGCCAAAGGCTTCGCATATCCGACTGCCGATGGGTCGGTGTACTTCGATATCGCTGCCTTCGAAGAAGCAGGGCACCCATACCCGCGACTGGAACCAGGAAACCGGAATAACTCGGCACTTCGGGCAGATGGAGAAGGTACTCTTGCGAATAAGTCGGCCGTTAAACGTAACGACGTTGACTTTGCTCTCTGGAAAGGTAGTCGGCCAGGGGAACCTGCATGGCCGACACCATGGAGTAAGATTGGAGGGAGGCCAGGGTAAGAAGTCACGCTTGGCAAATTTTGATCACTCTACTAACACGCTTTTTTACAGCTGGCACTTAGAGTGCTCGGTAATGGCATCGGAAGTACTTGGGTCTGAGATAGATATTCATTCGGGGGGCGAAGATTTACGGTTCCCACACCATGATAACGAGGTCGGTATTACATACTTGCGTACTTGGAAGGCAGTCGCTGATAGAACCACTTAGCTCGCACAATCGACAGCATACTGGTCCACTGAGGAGAAATCAGTGCCTTGGGTTAACCATTTCCTTCATACAGGACATCTTGGGATCCAGGGCCTGAAGATGAGCAAGAGCCTGAAGAATTTCATTACTCTGAGGGACCTATTCAAGCGCCCGGACTGGACTCCTCGGCTATTGCGAATATGTTTCTTGCTTGGCGCATGGCATGACCAGATTGAAATAACGGATGAGATTTTCAAGACCGCAGTGGCCTGGGAATCAAAGATGAACAATTTTTTCATCCAAGCTCTCGATCGTGCCAGATCCCCACAAATCCCCACAGCAGAATCAGACGTTACCCAGGACAAGTCATTTGCACCCCTAGACAGGGCAAAAAATGGGCTATATGAGGCACTTTGCGATTCGTTTGATACTCCGACAGCCATGAAACTCATATCAGAATTAGTCAGCGAATGCAACAACATGACAAGCCTATCTGATACAGATCTTTTGGCTGTTTCAAAGTGGCTCACACGTATTGTCACTATTTTCGGTCTTAATCCAGAGGGTGAAGAGGCTGTCCTTGGACCGGGTAAAGGTGAGCAATTACAAGGACCATTTGATTCTCAAATCCTCGTTTGGCATGGAGTCGAAATACCACTTGCTGCACAAGAACCAATCTACGCTGCCGCCAAACTCCGGGACAATGTCAGACAGCACGTCCTATCCGCCGGAGAAGAGATTGACAACAACGCCCTGGGGCAGCTGATAGAAAAGCACCAACCCCAGCCAGGAGCAGATGGAAATACTAGCCCGTATTACACTGCGGCTACTGAATTCCGCACGAGCATGCAGCGCCTAGTCTCTGAAAATGAGTCTAAAAAGGAGATCCTTAAACTCTGCGACGATTTCCGCGACGTACAACTCTTCTCCCTCGATATCTACCTTGAGGACCGCGAAGATTTGCCAGCCCTTGTTCGGCCTCTCGACGCATCACTTCGAAGAGCGCTAGCAGAGAGGAAGGCTACTGCCATTGCTGCTGCTGCTGCAAAGGCAAAGCAGAAAGCCGAAAATATCGAAAAGCAACTAGCCCGAGATGAGCAGGCAAAAATTGAACCGGGACAGTTATTCAGAGACAAAGCATTGTATTCGGAGTGGGATGAGCTTGGAATTCCGACGAGAGATGTTAATGGGAAAGAGATTACAAAGAGTGCGAGGAAAAAGCTGATAAAGCTACACGAGAAGCAGGCGAAGTTACATGAGGAGTGGCTAGGTCGAACCAGATCGTGAATCCTGTACCTACTCTAAAAAATGAGTTTTAGTTACATATGAAACTCACAGAAGTCAGCCCTAAACACGACGAAGATAGAATTGCCATCTGCCTAGAAAAAAGAATACAGCAACCACAAAGAATCGCTGGCTACAGGAAGATTGCAGGTATGTGAAGCTACCTAGGCCGGGGGCTTGTACGTAGTCATATACAAAGGTGTGAGAAGCATGGATTCCTCAAGACCGGACGTATATGTGTAACAAAACGGTATACCAAATACCAACTGCACCAAAAAGGAGTACTCCTTAGTGGGGGTTCTTGGTAATGGTATGTAACAGGCGCAAGGTGGTCAATGAGCCAGTGTGTGCCGATGCAGTCTGCGTAGAGACCCCCGTTAATGTCGAGCTGACAGCAGTCGTCGTTGAAGTTGGCGTCATGGGTGTAAGTACACCTTTCGTAATGTATCCGATTGTCGAGACTTGGCCTAGAGTCAAGATGCTAGCCGATTTACTTCCATAGCATCCACTTGATCCGCAACAAAATGTTCCACTAGACGTCGAGCATTCAAACACCGCGGGACCTCCTGAGTTATTGCAATACGTTGGACAAGATGATGCTGTCCCTTTTGACTAATAGCTCTTAGTAATCCTTCGAAATCGAGCACTTGGTGACCATATCAGAACTTACAATTCTTATCCGAACATGTACCTGCCCAAAAAGTCCCATTCTGCCACTCGCATAACCCGTTAGATAGGCAATAGTATCCATCGTTGCAGCAAAAGGTGGCATTACCACCAGTTGTACATGGCGTATTGCTGTTCGGTGTTCCGTCTTGATCGTAGCATGTCGATGCTCCAGCACTATGAACGAAACGGGCTAAATGCAACAAGATCAAAGCATAAAGAAGCAACCAGATTCTATGATCCATGGAAGTTGATAGTGCCAGTGTAGCCTTTCTATAAGACCCCCCTTCGAGTCAAGGAAACGGTGACTGGTTGTAGAGTTTTGCTACCGTATTTGTCCGAGTGCAGAGAAAGTCATGTAGAGATTGATAGACAAAAAGGGGCAAGCCCATATCAAGACGAAGAGGTGGATCACCTTACTATATATCCATTTCAAGCATAGTCGTTTTAGCCTCCAGATGTCACAATCACGATCACCTCGTAAGCCAACATTTGCGGCGCAGCAGCGAGAGATGACAAGTGGTTCCAATGTTGTCACTAAATAGAGACTATTAACTGCGTTTTCAAAGAAGCGAGTCATTACAACAAATTTTCATGTTCAATTTTCTCCAAATATAGCTATCATTATATGTGTTTATGAATAGCTCCTATTGCATGTGTTCATCTGAAGCGCCTTAGCTCCTGTTCAGCGCCAGCTTATACATACACATGCAGTGCATATATACGGGCCTTGACGAATGGGTCACCGCCTGGAGCTAATTTCCAGTCTTAAGGCGCAAGCAAGCGCTGTCTCAGACTACTACATCATTGGTGATTTTTTGCATGCCATTTTCAAATTTTCTTCTAGAATCACGACAAGAAACTAAGTTGGTGGTGAAAGTACTCGATATTACTTAGAGCGAAGTTAGGGCAAGACTCACATCCACGCACCTGTCCACTCAGTTTCTCGCATTAACCGCCGAACTCACGGCATCAGAACTCATTTCTGACTACTTATTTGTCGCAGACAGGGATAAGGCTGAAACAAAATGCAGGGAAGCATACATTTTATTGTTTGGTCATAACAAATCAGGCGGTCATCCAGGTAGACCGCATTCATGGCTGAGGTAGATTGCCGCCAGGCATGTAAGTAGGTACATTGTACATGACTAACGATGTATGCCATGTTGATTTTGTTTCAAGTTGAGTCAGGTATATTTAGCTGTCTTCTTTCGATTTCGTCTCGCAAAGTCCTTTGTTTTATAGATCTATCTTGCCTTTTAGTTTCTTGATTCATCTGTTGTATTTACTATTTTCTAACCCTTTGCTTTCTGTGTACAATAATTATTGTTTTCATTACTCATGAGTCTTTGTATTCTCCTTCTAATCGAAAATGTGGTCTCTTGATCAACAAGCCCTGAAAACCACAAAACTTGTCATCATCACAGTGGCTAGCACATTCATTACCTTGTTTTTTGTCCTCTTCTATTTGTACCACTCGAGCGGGAGTGATGCCCTCGGTCTTTTGGCTTTTGACTTTACATTTCACAACAAACCTACTTTGAAGAAGCCGGTCTCCGACAATAACAATAATAATGAAACCCACGAGGAACTACCAGCAGTGGACAATTACGAATACGACGTGGAGTTGGTGGTTGCAAGCTTGAGAAAACAGAATACTTCCTGGTACTCGACCTATTTTCCTGATTGGAAATCTAATATCTACATTGTCGACGAAACTGCTGCGCCTTTGACGGTGCCGCAAAATAAAGGTAATGAGGCGATGGTCTATCTAACGTATGCATTAAATCTTCAGTTATCACCTTATATATCTTCCCGTGGTAGCGAAACATCGCTAATCTCTGAAATAGGTATATAATCGACCGCTATGACTCTCTACCTAACAACACACTCTTTCTCCATGCGGAGAGATTTCAATGGCACAACGATAACCCCGACTACGACGGCTATCCATTACTGCGTGACTTCCAATTTACCTACTTGCAAGAGGAAGGTTACGTGAATCTGCGCTGTGTGTGGACTATCGGTTGTCCCGTAGCTATTCACCCATTCGAAGACGAGGTTGTTAGCGAACAACACCAGGACGAGACAACTGGCGAGATATATAAGCAGGCTTTCGAGGAGCTGTTACCTGATTACCCCGTTCCTGGCGAAGTTGGAGTAAGCTGCTGTGCTCAGTTTGCTGTCACAAAGGTCGTTATCCGTCAGCGACCCAAGGAGGATTATATTCGTTTTCGAGACTGGTTGTTGAATACCCCATTACAGGATGGGCTGATTGGCAGATTCTTTGAGTACTCCTGGCACAGTAAGAACGCACTTACTTCATCTGGAATCACGAATGTAATACTTACATCGCCTTCATTTAGTTATATTTGGAAAAACTCCTGTCCATTGCCCTACAGCGGCGGACTGTTACTGCAAGGTCTATGGGACGTGTGATCTTCCAAACTGTTCGGAAGGCGAGTGTGACGGACAGTATTATCTGCCCGCATACTCAACTCTACCACAGGGTTGGCCCCGAATCGGCTGGGACGGAGAGGAGAGGGCCTTTTCCGGCCCATTATGAATAAATGCGTCGCATGAAAGTGTCATCAAACGTATCCGGTCGACGCCGAACACCTGAATTTGAGTTCCTGCCATATGGGGCATCCGCAAGGGGCTTCTCGGACCAGACTTCGTTCAAACTATAAACGTTGGATATGTCCAAGGGTGCATGGAGAGTTGGACTCTGTTCACTCACTTTTGACTCACCAACGGGAACCCGCGTGGAGAGCAAAACCCTGCAGTGGATTGATGCTGTGACGTACATCAGGCATTTTATTATCTATAATTTAACTAGGCCGCTATTGTATTATTATTGACATGCCGGCTGCGCTAGCTCCAGATGCGGAGAGTTGACCACTATCGGATCGGATCAATCCTCTCTTCGTGACAAATGCTTCAAGATGAATCGGGAACTATCTGATCTGGCTTGTCCTTCGGTTTGGTCTATTACTCATAGACTGTAATCTTCTATGATCTGTAGATTAGATAAATAAAGGCTGCAGACTCTCGTGATTGTCTTCGCAGAAACTCGAACCATCCCATAGGCTGATTCATCAATTTAGCGAATTAAATGTTCATTAGGGAGAAAATTTCCGGACTGATTGCAAATTAGGGCTTTGCGGCTTCGTCCGAATGAACGCGGTGCCCGGTGATGTCGTTTTGACGGGAAGTGCTAGTCCGAGTATCACTCTTACAAACAAAGGATCTTTGTTCTTCTTTATTCACCTTTAACGGTGACATCTGTCTTAGGTTGTATGAGTCATGTGGGAAGCCTCTCTATATGAAGTTTAACAATATAAAACTCGTCAATGTGTTTCTTTTCCTTTATCATGACTCCTCGTCTCAGTCCACACTGCTCACTGACGCTCTATCGACTCGGCCCGGTTAACAATGAGTGCAGTTCCGAATTCTTTCTACAACACCATAATCATGATGCGCCAGTATCTGCAGGAATGGCTGCAGCATAAACTCGACGCCTTGGGCTTCATCTCTCTGCTAGGAGCCCAAGAAATGGATGTCGCCATAGGAAGCCTGATCGCGAATGAATTCACAGACCGGCTACCTCTTCTCTCGAGCCATGTTCTTTCAAACAGCCGCATTATGGAGACAATTCCTGGCTTTACCCTCTACAACATGACCGACGGAATCAAAGCAGTTGATGTGACGGGTTGGTTTTGCCGTTGGCTTCTTAGCCAACACACCACCTGGCATTTGACATTATGCAACATCCAAGCCGTCAAATACAAGCTGACCTCAAGCTTTTGGTCTAAGTTATGGAGCTTAAAGTGTCCACTCATTGGCACTATTGCCCTGAGGGTCATGATAACCGTGTCAGTGCGTGCGGAAGATCAGTGAGCGCTTATTAACGCTATTGCAATTTTTGTCTCAGTCACGATTGCACCCTGATTTTAAATACATATATACGCACCTATCTAGGTACAACAGGACCGTCTAGATATACTCTAACACACCAAGATTGGAATATAATTCTCATACCCTTAAGTGCAACTACGATTCAAGTTCAAATGTTAAAACGATCCATAAATTCGGTATAATTGTATGGAGTTAGGTATCGGCACAATGAAGCAGCAAATGACATAGGTACGAAGAAATTAATTTGACCTGCAACATGGCACGAAGGTAATTGTATTATCTATCGGGCAGCAACTCATGAAAATTAGTCGGAATAGTGACAAATGCTTTTACTTGTAGGGTTTGCCTTCGGCCACAAATACTGGGGATTCAGGGCTTGTCAGGTCACATGTTCCTGCCAGATACTTCAGGCACCAAGGCTGCAAGGCAGAAAGTCATGTGGGCGTTAAGTATCTTGTGCGGGCGAAATGTACGGGCGGTGAGGACACACGTGACCTCTTATCAGATAAACGGAGAAAACAAAAAAAAAGTTCAAGATCGCGGAGGAAGGAACGGACAATCTTTTCAACATTTACATACACATCTCTTCAGCACACATCATGTCGAGCGACAAGATGGCAAAGGCTGAGAAACAATCCAAGAAAATAAAGCGCAAGCACGATGTCTCCGACGAGACTGTCAAATCGTCACCGAAAGCTGAAGTGATCGAAACCCCGGAAAAACCCAAGAAGCGCAAGACTGCTAAAAAGGACGAGGAGGAGGATGTCGAAGAACTTGTCAAGCAAGTAGAGGAGGAGCAAGAAGAAGAAGAAGAAGAAGAGAAGGAGCAGGTTGAGGGACAAGATAACCAGCTCGAGGATTTACCATCTGCCAACGCATTGTCGCTACCGCAGACCGGCGAGACTCTACCTACAAAGTTTGCGGAACTAAATCTTTCGGAACGGACACTGGAGGCGATCAAGGAAATGGGCTTTGAGACTATGACGGAAATTCAACAACGGGCTATCCCGCCTTTGATGGCCGGTCGTGATGTTCTCGGTGCCGCCAAAACTGGATCTGGAAAGACATTGGCATTTGTAAGTGCAATTCCTCGTCAGCAATTCTCATGAGCGTCGCAACTGGCTAACAATAAGACTAGTTGATTCCCGCGATCGAATTGCTCCATAGCTTGAAATTCAAGCCCAGAAACGGCACCGGAGTGCTTATTTTGTCGCCCACGAGGTAAGCGGGGATATGTCAACACGGAGTTGGGAATCGTGCTGACAGGATTACAGAGAATTGGCCCTTCAGATTTGGGGTGTGGCCCGCCAATTGCTCGACAAGCACTCCCAAACCCACGGTATCGTCATGGGAGGAGCCAATCGCCGAGCGGAAGCTGAAAAGTTGGAGAAAGGTGTTAACCTCTTGGTCGCAACTCGTATGTATACTTTCTTTCGCCATCGTGTACAGTATAAACTGACTTGACATAAGCTGGACGTCTGTTGGATCACTTGCAGAACACCAAAGGCTTTGTTTTCAAGAACCTGCGGCAATTGGTCATTGAGTAAGTCATTGTTCGCCTTGGTGCTTGAAATTGTGCTAACTTCCATGCAGTGAAGCAGATCGTATTCTTGAAATCGGTTTCGAAGACGAAATGAAGCAAATCATGAAGATTCTCGGCAGTGGGGAGCGACAAACTTCTCTGTTCTCTGCTACACAGACCACCAAGGTCGAAGACTTGGCTCGAATTTCGTTGAAACCCGGTCCACTATACATCAACGTTGTTCCACGGATGGAGAACGCTACGGTTGACCGATTGGAGCAGGGCTACGTTGTGTGCGAACCAGATAAACGATTCCTCCTACTTTTCTCATTCCTGAAGAGGAATTTGAAGAAGAAGATTATCGTTTTCCTTTCGAGCTGTAACTCTGTCAACTATTACGTGAGTTTTTCATACTATAATTTATACATTTTCATAACAGACTGCTGACAAAAATGATAGTCTGAATTACTGAATTATATCGATCTTCCGGTAATTACATCCAACAGCTTCTATGCCGGCCAATTCTGACATTTTTTTAGGTCCTTTCTATTCACGGCAAGCAGAAACAGCAAAAGCGTACTTCTACGTTCTTCGAATTCGTCAACAGCGAACGAGGTATTCTCATCTGTACCGATGTTGCCGCTCGGGGTCTCGACATTCCTGAGATTGATTACGTTGTCCAATACGACCCTCCTGATGTAAGCTTTCCAGCACCCTCGATATCATATACGAAAATACTAATGTGATTTCAGGACCCACGTGATTATATTCATCGTGTTGGTCGTACCGCACGTGGTGCCAAGGCCAAAGGTCGCAGTCTGATGTTTTTGCAACCGTCCGAGATGGGCTTTTTGACTCATCTCAAAGAGGCAAAAGTCCCTGTTGTGGAATTTGAATTTCCCCAGAAGAAGATCATCAACGTCCAGTCACAACGTGAGTTTCAACCCCATGACCTAACAAAAAACCGTATGCTAACATGATTATCTAAACAGTTGAAAAACGTAATTACACTTCCTCTCTATGTTGGTATTTACATACTAATTTCTATAGTCATCTCCCAAAACTACTACCTTAACAAATCCGCCAAAGAAGGCTACCGATCCTACATCAACGCCTATGCCTCACACTCCCTCCGTTCCGTCTTTGATGTTAATAAACTCGATCTCGTCAAGGTTGCCAAAAGCTTTGGTTTCTCGACCCCCCCGCGCGTGGATATCACTCTAGGCGCCAGCATGAGCAGGGACAAGAAAGTTCAGGGACGTCGTACATATGGAAGTCAGCCTAAGCAAGCCAACCGATTCAAGCGAAAGCGCGATGAGTAGATATTTCTCGTCAGGTGTCTAACCAGTGAAGGCGAAGTGATGGTGACAAAAGTTTGTTTGGATAATGTGGGCATATAGGATGGAGTTTGGCGCAGAAACAGTTGACCTTGTACAGAATCGATTATTTGCACTAGCAGTATAGAACATCAGCGGATTTATAAATGATAATACGGTATTGATGTCCGTTTCCTCATTCCATCCTCCTTTAGTAAACCTCGAGGCGGCTTTTATTTTCCCCCCAGCTTTAGATCTGTCTTCTTCTCGACCGCCACTTTCGACACACGCCCCGCCATATCTCCTTCATCCTTTTGACGTACAGACCTCCTTTCCTTCATGCAATATCTTTCAACCAACAGCTCACCATGCTAGGCTACGAGTCGTCAATGGTCATCACAAGGACAGTCAGTGGCTGCATCTCTCTCCCAATCCACATGAGCCCAACATCCTTCCCCGAAGAGGAATTCCTACCAGTAAAACCCAACCATTCTATCACGCGATCATGGCAGAAAAACAATATTGGCGACTCAATTATTGCGCTGCTGGAGAAACACAACCTTCAGTTCTATGCTGTTGATTGTCTACGTAGACCGCGGTTGCTGGCATATCTGAAGCATATTCTCCGTGACAACCCTGTTTTTGAGAACGATAGTCATACGGTTGTCATTACAATGCGAGCCATGCCAGAAAACCATGCGCTCTTGACTGAGGTTATGGATATGATTCATTGGGAACTGGTTGGTGAGTATTCAAAGCTGCTGTCCCTTGTAATTACCAAATCTTGAGCTGAGATCCTGCAGATGGTCTCACAGTCGAAGTACGCATTGGCAAATTCGAAGTCTTTTATCACACTCGTCTCCATCTTGGATGTAGCATTGGACTACGACATGACCCCAGGTCAAATGGTACTGCTGGTGGCTATGTGGATCTCGTTGATAGAGACTGCGAGGTTGTCGCGCAATGCATGCTTACCTGTGAGCATGTTGTTCGGCCTTACGTCGACGGGGACGATGAGATGAAGATGCTGCGACCAAAAGCAGATTGCGTCGGTAGGTCTACATTCCGAATTCATTATCCTTCATGAATCCGTCTGATCTTTCCTTCCTCCATAGAGCCCTATCTTCGAGATGCAACTGTTCAAACTCAACAATTTCCCATATCCTGCGCAACACCTAGTATGGCCTCAAACTTGGAAAAAGTGCACCACAACCAAAAAACCCTCATTCGCCTAGCAGGGGAAATTCTCGCATCAAAACATAGCACCGACAAAGAAACCTTCCCTCTGCACGATCTACAACACCTGAAATACCAACGAAAAAAAATTCAAGCCGATACCACCAAATCCTTGATCCGAGATGATATCTTTGGAACAGTTTACGCATCATCGGGATACAGCTTCTCGAGACACGGGCATCGGCTCGACTGGGCATTGATCGAGGTTGATCTAGCTCTCATCCCGAAATTGCGAAGGAATAAAGTCAAAGACCTCAGTCACATCCACCGCGATTGGCGTCAAATACTGCACGCCGTAAAGCCACGCAAGATGGCGGTTGTATACAAGCAAGGTTCTGTGACTGATACTACTATGGGCATCGTCAATCCGATCCAGAGTCATGTTGTCTCTTACGATGCCGATGGCAAGCGGTGCGTTACGAGGGAATGGTGCATTGTTCCTGCTGCAGACTCGAATTGTTTTGCCAAAGTTGGAGATTCGGGGTCATTGGTGTTGGAACGGGATACAGCGAATGTCATGGGGATGGTTTTTGGGGGACATGAGAATGGTGGGCCGGTCTATTTCACGTCTATTACTGCGATTGCTACGCACGTTGAGAAAGTGACTGGGTTGAGAGTTCAACTTCCAGGTGGAAGAATCATTGGACATTGAGCTTGTTATCTCGGTATCGTTGCATTATGTTTTGGTCACCGGCTTAGAGAAACCGAGGGTCTATGGAGCATCATAATCTAGCGAATTCATCCCCAACTGTGATCTTACTAGCTTTCGTACGTTTCATCTCAGCCATGATAGAAACGTGTTTACTCAAAGCTACCAAATCACCATTCTCGTCCATTACACGCACATCGGTGTCATACCGCCCATTCTGGATCTTATGGCACACAATCTCTTGGAAAAGCCACTCGGCATCTTTCGGATCTTTCTTGATCTCAACAGACATGCACATCGTAGGAAAGA
Organism: Talaromyces verruculosus; assembly: GCA_038993655.1. Classification (NCBI taxonomy): domain Eukaryota; kingdom Fungi; phylum Ascomycota; class Eurotiomycetes; order Eurotiales; family Trichocomaceae; genus Talaromyces; species Talaromyces verruculosus. The sequence goes on along the minus strand of JBBVQN010000046.1, from coordinate 139,719 downwards.
CGTATTTGCTGAGATCGGCCATAGTAGGGTCGAAATTGAGAGGGGCGGGGAGGAACTATATTCCACCTAAAAGTTAGCATGGATAATTCTAGTGACTCGAAGATACTGACATTATCACACAAAACCCCCAAACTAATCACATCCAATTTTTGATTTAAATCCTCCCATCGCACCCAGGTCTCCTTCGTATTCAACCCTGCCGCACCCTTACGACTCCAGGACTGCGTCTTGGCCCCTTTCCGCTTGAGTACGCGCATCTTCATAATCACAGGCATGAGCTTGATCAACAACGGGGTTCTGATCGATTCATTACAATCACGCTCTCGATCCGGTATTTCATCACGCGTCATGACCGGCGGAACTGTGATAGAGGGCCCAACTTCCGTCGCCAGATTGCCCTGTATAACAGTTGCGGTCGTACATATCGTACCGGCGGGATCGCGGAGTTTGACTTCGACAGTAGAATAACGTCTGGCGTGGCTTAATTCCGTGACGGTGAGGATGACGCGGCCCCGTGGAGCGGGCTGGATGAAATGGATGTCGCTGTTGATGGGGTCTGGTTGTGGAGTGGATGGGTATTTGCGGAGGAAGAATGTGCGGACGGTGGAGAAGACGAGACTGAGCGTTAAGCCGCCGTGGGCGTGTCTATCAGATACAATTAGCTTACTGCTATCAATTTGAAATTGGCGAGGAGAAAAGAGGTCAATACTGACAGCCCGCCGCACCAGTCCCAGTGTATTGTCGCCTCGAACTGGTCGTCTGTGCCAGGCACGGGCGTCACCCGCGTCGCATCCGCAAATGAGGTGATTTTTTTGTTGACCTTTGCATTTGCCATGGCGACAACGACAAGCTCGATGCCGGATGGGCGTATAACAGCTCACGACATGGTGGACGAGAAGAGCGAACGGCTGAAGTGTTAGCTGAACTAATCACAAGTACAGCCGAGGTTGCCGATTAATTGAAATCTTGTATATTCTCTCAGCCAATCACGCGCGCAGTCTCTATATCCTACGCGGTTGAGTGTTGCTGTATGTTTTGGAAAGGCATATCTCTGTGCTACCGCTGCTATGTCACCGGAGTCAACTATTTGTATGAAGGCACTTTGCTTTTTAATGACTGCAGATTACGATTCACCCTAACCCTAACTCGGGGTTATTGGAGATTGTATCCGTCCTGGCCTTGGTTCTCTCCGACGCTCAGCTATATGCCCGATTCTCTCTCTCCCCGGAAAGTAGGAGACGCTCGTCAATGGTCCGACAGTGCGCTACGTACAATTCATGGGGGCAAGATCAAGTTGATGATAAATACCATCCTAGACCCACCGGCCACCAATATCAACATGCGCAGCTGACGCCTTGGAATATGGGTTCCTGGAGTCATTGATAGCAGCTGATTGCATTGCATTTTGCTATAGGATGATTCATGATGCAACGGAATCTGAAATCCGTGGGTCTTTGTCTAAAAACGTAGTCCAAAACATAATTCCATCGATAGAGAGAAGTTCTAGTTCAGAAACCAATGTTCGAGGTGGCATTCCCCTCATCCCCCCCCGCAGGAATCGGATATAAATTGGGGTTGTTGTTTGTCGAGGTTCGATACTGGTTATCTGATGGAGTACCATTTCAGTCTCTTCACACAGTTTGATCGCGTGAAGTCTTCAAGGTATAACCTCATCATCATCAAATTAGAGCCTCATCGACACATTCGACACTCAGGTCTAGCTTGAATTATAATCCCCCCATCTTGCAAGTAAATACACCCTGTAATCGAGTCAACATGCCTGGCATCCCAACCAAAAACAACTGCCTCGAAGTCAACGACGGCCCCCTCCTCCCCGAAAACATCGCCCACCTCACACCCTCCTCCCCCACTGAGCCTCTAGAAACCCTCCGCGCCCGCTACGAACGTGATGGCATGCTCCTCCTCAAAGGACTGCTCCCACGGGGAGACGTTCTCCGCACACGCACAAAGTACTTTGAAATGATGTCTCCGTCCGGTGTCCTCGAACAAAACACGCAGCCGATTGAAGGGATCTTCAACTCAACTCGTTCTCCCGATGACTTTCCCGGCATCGGCGCCGGCGCAGCAGGACAAAACGGCCGTCCAGGCGGCGAAGGTGCCCAGGCATTCGTCGACTTAGCCATCGAAGCTCATTACCAGGGCTGGTACACCAAAGACCTCGCCAAACATCCTGCATTACTCGACTTCGTGGCCAAGTTTACGGGCTGGAATGAGAATACCTTGGGACTCAATCGGAGTTTATTGAGGAATAATGTTCCCGGCACAAAGCCAATTGGTGTACATTATGATCAGATCTTTTTGAGATATGGAGAACCTACTAGTGTGACTGCTTGGGTGCCGATTGGGAATGTGAGTTTGTCGGGAGGTGGGTTGATATATCTTGAAGATGGTGCCTCCCCTAGAGACCCTTTTTGATAACTGGCGACTAATGGAGGGAACAGGCGACGCAGTAGGAGTTCAAATCGAACAAGAATTCACGAGAAAAGCCCGTGAAGCAGGCATGACGGAAGAAGAAGCCAGAAATGCATTCAATCAAAACATGATGTCAACGGGCTTACTGTCTGAATCTCCACTTGATTTTGCGCGTCAGTACAACCGGCGCTGGTTGGTGTCAGCGTATGAAGCTGGGGATGTTGTTTTGCACAAGCCACATGCTGTATGTCCCGTCCTCCCCCACCCCCTTTTCCAAGGTTGTCTCTAAACCAAGGGCTGGATGATCTGACTGAGATCGCAGATTCATTCTTCGACTGTTAATAATGATCCGAATAATGTCATTCGACTGGCTACAGACCTGAGATTCGTCGATCAGTCAAAGCCATATGACGAGGTAAGACACCCGGCCCTGTCAGTGTGGATATGCATATGACTGACAGAAGAGAAAGCGTTGGACACATTTTTACAGATTTGGAGATGGTGTATAAACTTCCAATTCTTAGGAAGTTTTACGAAAGGATACTTAATAAACCTGGGACCTGAGATTGACCTAGGATACCGGCCTCGGTATATGGCAGGTATCTATGCAGGTTTGTTTTAGTCTAGTACGCAAGCATTTAATTTAATAAAATTGACATGCAAAGTTGAGCTGTTGATGTTCAAACAATCCTTGAGCTGGGACAATTTTCGTCCCAAGGCAAATCAGGGCTTTAGCAGAGTTATCCGTTAGGTAATTGAGTACGTATATCCGACAACAATTTCCTTCGCAAAATCAATCCTGTATAATCTTATCCAAGCGTCGAAATGGATGTAGATTCTATATAGATGGTAAGAATTAGAGCAAGATGTTCTTTCGGACAGCACGGTGAAGTCGATTCCTATATTTCCGTCGCCGAGTTCCCTGAGGAGATGCATAAGACATGACAAGCGGGAGACCCAAAAAGTACGGCTACGCAAATCCGAAACCAAAGCGACATGATGTTTTCGTTCCGTCTTCTTCCAACTACTAAAGTTGTGAGTGACTGGTATTCGGGACCGTGCCCTTTTCTTATAGCATCAACGGCAACCCGGTCGTAGGTGGAGATACTGACCAGAGATTGTAGAGCGTGAACCCATGTCTGAGCGCTTTCAAAATTGGTCATTCACACCTCGTTGCTTCTCATCTTCTAATCTCTCTTTATTCAAAGTCCTCCACCATTCGTGCGAGGCATCATATCCCGGCTTCGATGGGTCTTTTTCATCCACATCGTCCCATGGCTTCGGGCTGAGGATATAGTGCACATTTTTGACACTCTCATCCCGCCAAATAGCATCATGTACTCCTTTCCGTCGCAATGTCTTCAACGCATTATATACGTATGGTAACGTAACCCATCGGCCGTAGAACACATCGGAAAGAAGCGACTGATCGGCAAACTCGTAGTCGGACGTTGCAGCACTACCCAATTGAGCGACTATCTTATCGTAGGTGCCTTTGGACGGGTTCACTACTTGGAGGCCTCCATTCGGTATACCAAGGCCGAAAGTAGGGGATGCGCCTTTAGTCTGCGCAATGTCAGGAGTTTCATGTTGCGAGGTGTATCCGCAGTTTTCGGGGATCCTTTCAATCGAACCACCCCGTTAGCTATCATGTTCATCGCATACCGACAGTCCAAGCATACCAATCTTTTGGATAATGGGGTTTCTTTAGCGGATTGCACACGCAGGCGTGGCTAGCAGCGAAGACCTTATTTCCTGTGCCCTCAAGCTCGGGCGCATCCAATTCTAGCTCCATCAACTCATCCATATTCTTGAGCACCAACATATCACTATCAAGTTGTACCACCCGATCATATTCAACGAGTGAAAACGGCGTGAGCTTGCTCCAGCAGTCGTAGAAGCGCGTATCGTTGGTGTAGTCTTTAGGGATCGACGGGAGGAGATACGGCACGCGCTTTTTCAAAATGCCTCTAGCGTCAAGAGCCGCATGGCCTTCTGCAGGAAAGGTGTCTGTATACAGAGCGACAAGGGGATACTTTGAGCCGACTTTTCGGAGGGAGTACTCGAGGGTTAAGAGGCCGGAGAGGTATGCGGTATTCGTTATGAGAGTTGTCCACACTACTCCGTAGAGAAGCATCAATTGTTAGTCCCGAAAACACCGCATCGGAGTTTGAAGTTGAGATCGGTCCTGCAGGGATCTTGCATACCTTTGGTGCCATCTGGCGCGTGGGGGGCTGACATCGCGAGCACAGACACTGACAGGGCAACTAGCAAGATGTTAGGAGAAGATTGCGCGTCTTTGTCTTCGCCTCACTGTTGTAAGAATAGGATAAGAGTAAATATGCGAACGAGGGACAGGGAAATGCATATTTTCTAAGCAAAGAGAATAAAGATAAAAAGCCATGGAGGGGAATTTGCGACCATTCGGAGGGACGGTGAGGATGGCGTGCCCCGAGCGGAAGGAGCGACCCCACCCCGATCGCGACTTCCTCGGGGATCGCGCTTCCCTTTACTTATCCCCTGTCCATGTTCCTTTCTCTCGATCACAACAACAACTTCACCACCAGGGGAAACATCAACCACGAATTGGTTGTGTATTAGGACCAAGGACAAATATCACATCAGTCTCTATACGCCTTAATGCAGCCCAACCCCTAATCCTCATCTCAATGGTCGACGCCGACGTGATGGTGGTGCGGAGAACAGCCCCTGCCGCACCCGATACAACGGCGGAGTTGCGCTATGAGGCCGAGCCATTGATTGCTGAGGAATGGGGAAACGAAACAGCCTCTGTGCTTAGTGATCGAGAGGACCCTGTTCAAGTGTCCGAAAGCAGTTGGTATTTGTTTATATTGACGTTTGGTATGGGGGGGTGAGTCAAATTATCAATGAACCATCTATTTTGGATTTACTTGTACTGACAGAAGCAGACTCCAGGTAATCTGGTCGGTCCAACATGCCAACGGATCTGTATGTTACCACACGCCTAATCTACGACGTCGTCTAGTCTAATTGAAATGTCACGGCAAGCCTTACCTCTTATCGCTGGGGATGAGTAAAGCCTTGCTTGCCTGGGTATGGGTAGCTGGGCCATTGACAGGAACTATCGTACAACCTTATATCGGCATACGCAGTGATAACTGTCGCAGTCGCTGGGGTAGACGAAAACCATTCATTGCAATTGGTGGCGCAACGACCGTAATATGTCTCCTCGCGTTGGCTTGGGTTCGGGAGTTGACTGGCAGTATATTTGCGGTATTTGGCGCCGACCAAAAATCGGATACTGTGAAATCAGCATCAATCATTGGTGCGATCATTTTAATGTACTGCCACGATTTCGGCATTAACACAGGTAGGTATTTTCACCAATGTGAATACTTTGGCTGAGCCATTCTAATTCTTCACCAGTCCAAGCAGCTATGCGGGCATATATCGTCGACAATGCTCCATGGCATCAACAAAAGTCTGCCAATGCTTGGGCGAGCCGTGTCAGCGAAGCTGCGAGCATTATAAGCTACGCTTTTGGCTACATGAACCTACCCGAAATATTTCCCATACTGGGCAAAACACAATTCCAGGTGATTTCCATCATAGGAAGCTTCTGCTTGATAGGTAGCTTGTTGGTATCGTGCATCTTCATCAAGGAACACCGGACCTACGACCAACCGAGAACCGCAACCAAGTTGAGCACTTTGAATTCATTCGGTATGATCTGGAAGTCTGCACGCCATCTGCCTCCTCAAATAAAGAAAGTATTCGCCATTCAATTCGCGTCTTGGTTCGGATGGTTTCCATTTTTATTCTACATCACTACATATATTGGCCAATTGTATGTGAATCCCATTTTCGACAAGCACCCTGGTCTATCCAACGGCGAGATAGACAAGACATGGGCGGAGGCTACTCGAATTGCGACATCTGCCTATTTCTTGAACGCTGTCGTCGCCTTTGTGGGCAGTCTGGTGCTGCCATTACTGGTTGTAGCACCATCACAGAAAGCGCTCGAAGCTCTCACAAATGACAGTCCTTTAGAGTCGCCGCGGCCAACTTCGAGCTATGGTACATTTTTGCGGTCCTCGTTACATGTTCTCGGGAAGCTTCAAGTACCTGGCCTTACTCTCCGACGATTATGGCTATTATCACACTTCCTCTTCGCGGCCTGCATGTTTAGTACGGTTTTCATATCGTCGCCCGGAACAGCAGCATTCATGACGGCCATCGTTGGCATTCCTTGGATGATCACATCTTGGGCACCATACGCATTCATCGCAACGGAGCTTGCAGAACATAACGCTGGACTGAGTAATTCACGTGAAAGTATAGATGTCAGTATCCGTCGATCTAACCGACTGTACGATGAAGATGAGAATACGAATGGTATCGGCGAAGCTGGCGTTGTCCTTGGTTTACACAATGTTTTCATCTCCTTTCCTCAAATGGTGTCAAGTCTCCTCAGCAGCGTCATTTTCAAAGCCCTGCAAAAACCACGTGGTGAACCATTCGATAACAGCGTGGCTTGGGTTATGAGATTTGGAGGCTGTGCTGCCTTGGTAGCGGGATTTTTGACGATGCCTCTACAAGACCAGACTGCAGAATGAGTGACAATAGACTGGCGTCATGTGAGTGACTGTCATGGTATCCGGAGATATTGATTGAATTTATTGGCTATAGGTGTTGTGGTACATAGACATATATCTAATACAGACTCTGAATGACCGATGATTCTTGGTATCCGTTTCAGCGGTTGACTTTCTCGCAGACTATGGTTTAACACATCTTTACCTCAAGAACTTTGATACTACTCAGTGCACTTTCGACAAGGGCACTGGTCGAAAACCATTAACATCGATTTCATCTCGTTGACTGACAGGCTTGCCCCATCCGCCACCACCTGAACAGTCATTAGCAACCGACCAAAAATAGAGACGAAAGACCAAGGGGCGCTCACCAGGTGAATTTATTTGAATATAATCACCAGCATTTAACCGCACAACCGCCTTTGCACCAATATTGATCTTCTCCAACTGCGCTTCTGCGTTCTTCTTGAAGATATAATTCACTCCTACACTTCCCGGCTCCCCGCCTTCAAGACCATAGGGGCTATACACCCTACGCTCCGACAGGATACTGAACTTCATCGGAATGCGGGCTTCAATTTCTCGTGTCATTCCATCACCACCATTATACAGCCCCCTTCCTCCCGTACCGTGATTGATCACATCCCGACGCACAATGACCGGCGTCCGCTTCTCGATAACCTCTGGATCTGTAGCCTTTGTATTCGTCGAATGCACATTTACTCCATGCGTACCATGCCACGTCGGCCCGGCACCACTTCCCCCACCCACGGTTTCACCATAATTCCATCCAGGAGTAACAACGCCGGTCAGGGGATCCTTACCACCCATGCCCCAACCAAGACTGTTCGCACAACCCTGACTACCTGCGGCTGCACCAAAGGCTTGCAATATAACATCCGTTACGCGTTGACTGGAAATAGTCGAGCCGCAGATAGCAACTGTTGATGAAGGATTCAGAATCGTGCCTTCCGGGATTCGGATTTCGCAGGGATACAAACACCCCTGGTTGAGTGGGATGTCCATATCGACCATGCAACGGAGCACATAGATGATTGCCGAGTGTGTGATTGATATCGGCATATTCATGTTTCCGTATGTTTGGGGACCGGTGCCTGCGAAATCAAAAATGGCTGTTTCACGTTCGCCGTCAATGGTTATCTCGACTTGAAGGGGGGTACCGTCGTCGAACCAGTCGACGGCTTTGAGTGGTTTCCCACCGGTCTTCTGGTATAGTTCGCGAAACAGCTTCTTGATAGCCAACTCTGCATTACGCTGTATGCCGCCCATGTATAGGTGGACAACGGGTAACGTAAACTCCTCACAAAGACGCTTGATGAGCAAAATGCCGCGCTGATTAGCAGAGATCTTGGCTTTGATGTCTGAAATGTTATCATTCAACCTGCGAGTCGCGCTGCAACCGGGGTATTCGGCAACCTTGTTGAACAACTCCCTCACTTCATCCTCGAGAAAGACTCCTTCGCTAACAATCTTCATCGATTTCACTGCCATACCTTCCTGCCACAACTCCTTTGAGTCTGGTATCATACTCGTAATTCCAATCCCGCCAATATCAGTATGATGCCCACGAGATGCAACATAAAAAATCAACTGATTATCATAAAACGCCGGCGTGACAACCGTCAAATCCGGCAAATGTGTTCCGCCGGCTTCTGGATGATTCGTGAGCAGCACATCACCAGGCTTCAGCTTATCGCCCCATAATCGATGCTGATATTGGATTGCGAATTGCATGCTGCCCAGGTGGATAGGGATGTGCGGTGCATTAGCGACCAATCCGCCGTCAGGCGAGAATATGGCACAAGAAAAGTCTAGTCGTTCCTTGATACTTGTGCTGATCGAGGTGCGCTGGAGGGTATTTCCCATTTGTTCGGCTATGGACATGAAGCGGTTGGCGAAGCAGGAGAGTTGCACTGGGTTGATTGTTTCTGTGCTGAGTTGCGACGACAGAGATTCTTGTTTGTTATCAACCTTGTCAATAATGAGGTGACGGCTTGTCAGGTGGCATTCATAGTCCGGTTCCATCAGGATGGTCTGTGTCTGATCTGTTATTATCGCTGGGCCTGTGACGTGCGAGCCGATGGTCAAATCTCCAAGCTCATAGATCGGTGTCGATATCCACTGATCACTGATAAATACTTGTTGGCTGGTTTTGGATTGCGGTACAGTAGCAGACTTCTTCGCAGACGCCAACTCCTCCGATACCGACAGACTCTCCTTTTGATTGACGTTCTTGGCCGTCGCCCTCACCCGGATACTATCAACCATAATATCGCGGTTGGTCGTAAATGCGAATTCACGAAGATGCATGTTAGTAAACTCTGAGCCGTAGTCACTGCCGTCTTTCGGTTTTTCGACACTCAGACTGGTATCCATTCCTTTGTATTGCAGATTCAGAAAGACCTCATATTCGGTTGTATCGCCCATGATGTCCTGACTGCGCAGCTCCTTTTCTAGTTTTGATTTGATGGCCTTCTCTCGTGCTTCGATTTGAGGCATGTTTTCTGCCGACAATGTGAGAGATAGAGACTCGCTTGCTTCGGAGGTGATCTCGGCCAGACTGATTCCATAAGCGGACAATAAAGACGAGAAACGATGGATTAGAATCCGACGAATGCCCAGATTCGAAGCAATCGCACATGAGTGTTCTGTCTCTGTCAACATCTTCCTTCACATATTTTCAGGGAGACTACATACGTCCGCCGGCACCCCCAAAACTGACAAGGTTATGATCAAGCGTCGCAAATCCCCTGGCTTCAGTCGTGTTTCTGATCGGCCTTGTCATCGCCTCATTTGCTACCTTTACAAAACCAAGCGCAACTTGCTCCGGTGTGAACTTGATAGAAGACTCTGCATTGACCTCTTTTGTCAACTCTTCGAATTTCGATGCCACCACATCGGTATCTAATGGCTCATTTGCATGTTCGCCAAAGATGGCTGGGAACGATGACACAACAAGTCGACCAAGAAAGAGATTAGCATCGGTTATTGTAAGTGGTCCGCCTTTTCTGTAACATGCAGGACCGGGATGTGCACCGGCGCTCTATTTGTTGCTGTCAGGTGATACTTTCCTCGTGTTTTTTGGGGAATCATACCTCAGGACCGACTACTAAAAGTCCATTTCGTACAAACAGCTTTGACCCCCCTCCTGCTGCGACGGTATTCAAATTCAGCATCGGCGTGTATACCTTACGGTCTGATATGGTTGTGTCGCTGATATGGTCGAATTTTCCGTCGTAACGGCAGACATCCGTACTCGTGCCACCCTGATCATATTAGCTTGACATTACCTATATTTCGATTAAGAGGGGGTTTTTGTACCATATCAAATCCAATCAAAGCCTTCGGATCTTTTAAATCATAACACGACCTAGCAACACCAACAACACCTCCAGCCGGACCACTGAGCAAAGCCGCATTTCCGGTGTATTTCTGTGCAGGACGCAGTCCGCCATCCGAAGACATGAACTCCACTCGCTGAGGAGGGACTTGGAATCCAGATAGAAAGTCTTCGACATACGTGTGGACGATGGGTGATAAATATGCATCGGTACAGACAGCAGTCGCCCGTTGAAGCATTTTGATTCGTGGACTGATTTCTGAGGATAGTGATATGGACTTGAAGCCCTCTTCGGCGGCTATGTCGCCTACTAGTTTTTCATGGTCTGAAATTACATTAGAAGATGGAGTTTGAGTCAATCTGAAGTTCATGCTTACCAGGAAAAATATGCGAGTGCATAAGACACACTGCAAGGGACCTAAACCCTTCATCACGAAGCTTCCGCAACTGTCCACGGACTGCCTCAACATTGACCGGCCGCAAGACGCGAATAATTTCTCCGCTACTAGTTTTCACCAGTGCTGAGTCTGTTTCATCAAATTCTGGCTGCGGGAATGGATCTAGTTCGTAGTTCTCTATGGTCACTCGTTCGTCGACTTCTATGACTTGGTCGAATAATACTTTTGGTTTGCGGATGTTCAGGTCGAATAGTTTTGGGCGAGAGCCGTCGCCTATTTCGCACAGGTCTTTGAATCCTAAATTATTGTTAGTGATTATGGATTCTTTATTCTATGTGAAGGGGTAGTACCTTTGGTTGTAAGAAGAGCAAATCGTTTGCCCTTGTGCTCTAGAAGGGCATTTGTGGCAATTGTTGTTCCGATACGGCATGATTCTTAGATACCATCAGAATTCTCGCTCAAAACTAGTGTAATAGGCACATACCAACAGCAGATGCATCTAATTTCTCGCCAGGCGGTATCTCTCTCCCTTGAACGGCTTGTAAAACCCGTCGAATGGCTTCCGTTGGCGCATCTCGATAGTTTTGTGGATCTACAGACAACAGCTTGAACACGAGGTCTGCGCGACCTGGTATTTGAGCGATGACATCGCAGAATGTGCCACCTCGATCTAGACCTGAGTGAGTTGGAATTCATCAAAGATTTCATAGGCTTTAAACCTAACCTATCGATATTCGGACGCCCTTAATAGTTTCCTGCCCGTTGGTCGTCGCCATTTTGTCCCTTGACCGTGCTGTGACAATATTCAGGAATCTATCAGATATCAAAGAAAGCACTGTAAGTATATAATTCACTGTTCTCGTCTCGCCATCAATCCCGAAAATTAGTCAACCGTTACCTAGTGGATACTGTACATGTGTGCTTCTGGCACCGACAATCGACTCTAGAAACGAGTCTATAAAGTCTCCTTGACTTTCCTTTCCAGGCCAATATCTGGCCTAGTATTAGAACCAACAATAACAAAGCTAAAGAAGTGGTTTCAACCGGAGTAAAGGTTTAGCTCGATTAACATTTTTCGGAGAAAAGTCCGCGGTACGTGCCGCTTGCATGGGTCACAAACGTGGTGTGTAATGCTAGTGATAGAACATGCCCCTACTTTTGAGTCCACTAGTTAACGCAAGCCATGTGCCTATCATGCTACTTTATTTAGGCTCTTGTGTTAGACGGCCGATATCGTCCTAATCAGCACTTAGTGTCGGAGGGAGCTCCGACTCGAGACTTCGCTCGCTCCAAGTTCTCAGAATACATTGTTATCTCATTGGAGTTTAGAAAGGTTTGCTCCAATGAGAGCTGCTCCTATGTTTCCAAGGAATTTTCCTGGCGGAGTGTCAAGAGAAATTTCCTAATATGGATATACTTGCCCTATTCGGAGATGTCTTGAGATGAAAATTTCCCCTCTTCAAGATGGTCAAGATAACGAATTGCCCCTCCTCTATCACGCCATCTCTTTAGTTTGAATTTTCATGAATTTTTTTCAACAGCCTTCCGCTTCATAGACTCGAAACATTCGGCTCGTTCTTCCGTCCGCATACCATAAGTAAGCTTTTTGTGTGGGTTCACTGATCACGCCATTTTGCTTTGGACACCAGCAGTTTGGCGAGCCATGTATGGATTTAAAGTAGTGCCAACATTCGTGATCAAGGCTATATGGCACTAGGTATAGCATCAAAAACAGGCTATCTTAGTTACGCAATGGAATTTTATTAGCTCAATATATAAATTGAATAAATATACGTAGTTTCCCGGCCACTCGCGTGTCTATAATTTTTTTTTCCAAGATACTTGTCCAACATCAGTATTGTGGCTGGTCAAGATGAGTTCGGCAATGCCTCCGGACAGGGCGAACAACGTCAGAGATGAAACTAACACACGAAATGCATTGCCAAAGAAGAAACTCTCCCTTGGCAAGAGGATTCTGGGTACTCTGTGGGATTCTCTAGACGACAAGCCAGCGGAAGAACACCGACTTGTACGACGACTAGACTCCTTTTACTTGATATGGGCGTGCTTCTACTATTTTGTCATGTACCTGGACTCCAGTTAGTTGCCTCTGTGTTCGCGTTCACATGTTGACGAGTAGCATGTCTTACTGATGTGGTCGATTTTCTAGCAAATATTAGCAATGCATATGTCAGTGGCATGCAGACCGACCTCAAAATGTACGGCAATGAGTTGAATTGGATGACAACGTTCTGGACAATTGGTATGTCTAAGTCCGAGAGTATGGCAACTTTAATAGTGCCGTTGTTGACAACAATAAAGGATACATCATCGGCACACTGCCATCCCAATTCATCCAAATGCGCATCCGTCCTTCTCGCTGGCTCCCAACCTTGGAAATAATCTGGGGCGGATTGGTGATGTGCATGGCAGCCGCTCCAAATGCTAAAACCATTTACGCCATTAGATTTCTGGTCGGAATCTGCGAAGCTTCCGCATACCCAGGCATGATGACTTTGCTCGGCAATTGGTACACTCCTCAGGAGCTGGGTAAACGATCCGTCATTTTCCAGCAGAGTTCGGCCGCTGCGCAGATGTTTAGTGGATTTTTGCAAGCCGGTATTTATAATGGGATGAACGGTACGGCAGGACTGAAAGGGTGGAGATGGTTGTTTATTTTCGACGGCATCATTTCGATACCAATTGCGGTCTGTGGGTACTGGTTGATTCCCGATGCGCCGTCAAACTCGAAAGCTTTCTATCTGAAAGACGTTGACAAGAAGACAGCCATAGCGCGCATGGCTCGCGCCGGACGAGCCGAGCCTAAAGGTATATCTTGGAGTAAAGTGAAGTCTGTCCTGAGCCATTGGCCTATCTACGTGTTTGTTATTCCATATGTGTAAGTCAACCATTTGCCGCGTTTAAATCTTCTCTAACATGAGTTGAAAGGTCATATGTTCTCGCACTCCACATTGCTTCTTACATGAACCTCTGGTTGAGATCCCTCGATATCTACTCAGTCGCCAAAATCAACGTCATCCCCTCCGGAGGCTATGCAATCGAGATAGTCATGGCACTAGTATACGCCATCACTTCCGATGCTCTCGGTGTTCGATGGCCTGTCATCATGACCGGTGCCGCAATCGGTCTACTAGGAGGAACTCTCCTGGCAGTCTGGGACTTACCCTTTGGCGCAAAATACTTCGCCTGGTTCCTAACATTTGCGCCCGTCGGAACAGGTGCCTTGCTCTTTGCATGGGGTAACGAGGTTTGCGGAGACAGTGCTGAAGAAAGAGCAATCTTACTCGGGTGGTTAAACACCATGGGATACACGTTCAATGCCTGGGTTCCGTTGTATGCGTATCCGGCCAAAGAAGCGCCGCACTACAAGTCTGGATACAAAGTCAATGCTGCCCTATGGGGTGTATATTTGATTGGTATTCCGGTTATTCTGTGGTTTTCCAAGAAATTTCCGACTAAAAGGGCCCCAGTTGAAGATGCAGAGCAGTCTGTTGAGTACGTTGATGAGAAATGGAAAGATACCGAAGGGACTCGGGTTATACGGGAAGTTTGATTTGTAATTAGATATATATAGTATTGTTTATAGTACAAGAAGAGAAGAGATTAGTTAAGCGGTATCGAAGATAATGATCCACCCATGTCTAACCAGAAGACACCGTAGACAAACATCCACCTGGGTAGTGAATATATCCATCAACAATGAAAGTGATTAAACAGCTATAGCTGGCTCAGCTCCCTCCTTTTTATTTCCTTTCACACTCTTCCACTCCACGAAAAGGCTAGCAACAAATGCAAGGCATGTCAACGCCAGACTGACTCGATAAGCATTCACCAAACCAGACATGTAGGCCTCGATAACGGCGGGCAACTCGTCCAACTTGCCCATCTGAGAAAGTACATCCCTCAAGGCAGTTGCACCTGCACTAATGATCACGCTAGGCTCAATGTCGTTGACGTGTGATTGCATATAGCTAGAAAGTCCATTCTGAAAAACGGATTGGCCAACCGAAATGAACAAGGCACCACCCAAATTCTGAAAGAACATTACCGCGGCAGATCCGATGGGTATATCTTCTTGGGATAGGATAGTTTGCACGGCGGTCATAGGGACTTGGAACCCTGCTCCAACACCAAACCCAGCCAGGATTTGATATCCAATCCATTTTGGTGTGGAAATAGATGTGCTATACGTCGTTAAGAGCCCGCTTCCAATGCAAAAAAGTGCCGTGCTAAGAATTAGGAATGGCGTGTAGTAACCGACCGCGGTGATTAGACCACCAAAGAACACGGACGATATCACTGTCGCAAGCAGTATAGGCAGCAGGTCGATGCCCGATTTGGTGGCTGAGTGGTTTTTGACCGATTGAAAGTAGATAGGTAGGTAATACATGAAGAGAAAGAATGCTCCGCCGAAGCATACCGCAAAGATCGATACTGACCACACCGTCCGTTTCTTCAGGATTCTAGGTGGCAGAGTCGCTCGGTCTCCAAGTTTCCACTGAGAGATAATGAACAAAACTGTAATCAAACCAAATCCAATGAAAAGACCGATGATACGCGAGTTGTTCCAAGCGTATTTGTTCCCGCCCCATTGAAGTGCTAGGAGAAGACACACAATGGCGGGAATAATGAGGCCTGCGCCAATGAGGTCAAGCTCGAGTAGTTTCTGTGACCAAGTTTGGTTGGTATCGTTCTTTTTGGCAGGAAGGTGAAGGATGAGAACGACAATGGCCGCGGCGAGACCTCCGATTGGCAAGCTGTTGGAAGTCAGCATCGGGTCAGGTCCGATACGAAATTACAGATCTTACTTGATGTAGAAGCACCACCTCCATGAAATATGATCAGTGAATGCTCCTCCCAATAAGGGTCCGACAACGGATGCCACGCCCCAGACTGCGCCAAAAAGACCAAACACCATCGGTCGTTGCCGAAGGGGAACTAAGAAAGGCAATATTAATAACTAGGATGTGCTGGTGATCGGACACGGGTTAACATACTAGAAAAACTGAGAATGACCAGTGCTCCCGAGAAGATTCCGGCAACACCACACCCAGCTATAGCCCTACCACCGATGAGGGTCGAGCTATTGGGAGCGACACCACATATCAGCGAGCCGAGCTCGAATACAAAAATGGCGGCAAGGAAAGCCCATTTTACCTGACAGTCAGTGTGAGCATAAAGGATCAATACATCAACCGGCATATAGAATTCCAGCTTACATTCAGAATTTTGTATATACGACCATATGTCGGCTGCAAGGCTGTAGACGTTAAAAAGTATGCACTGCCATACCATCCAACATCCTGCACGGAGTGAAACTGGTCAGTGATTTTCGGAATAGCTGTTCCAATGATGGTCTGATCAAGTGCCACCAAGAAAACTGTAGTAAAGAGCGAGACAACTATCAAAACAGCTTTGAATACTCCGGGGTATTCAGGGTCGGTTTCTTGGTTCGTGGCTAGATCTTTGCCGGTTTCTTTTTCGAAGTCATCCTTGTTATTGTTTTCCTTCTCTAGGGATGGTTCCATGTTCTCGTTGTATTTGTCGTCAAGTGCATCTGGATGATTTTCAGCGGCCGTAGATGCGCTCGAGCCCGCTCTGCTGGCGGAAGCCTCGTACTGGTTGGTGGTTGTAGTCATCTTTGCATCAACTGTCAAAGCGTATTTGGCTACTCAAAATGGCAGAAAGTAAGAGACTACTATTCGGTTTATATGTCTGTTTATTTTCGTCGATCCTCAACCGTGTGGCTCGCCGAAACCAGTCCGTGATCGCGCACATCCAGGCAGAAAAGGAGATACGTCAAGAAAAGGACTCGGCGGAACCCAACTCCCCGTCTCCGGATCATGTTTTGTACGCTGATTGGCACAATCCAGTGCCTGGGACGCTGTGGCTGGAAGTTTGTCAAACTTTGTCGACTCTGGTGAAAATGATTTGAATCCGTGGGATGCAAAGCTGCCCATGACGTCTCCATTCTTAACTCCGGATCGCATTATTGGCTGTCTTATCGCCGTGGCGGAGATTTTGACATTCGGTTGATATGAGAAGAATAGACTTTAGAACTCAATTTCCCACCACGAGGATCAGATACGAAGCAGAGTGAGTCATAATTACTAATTAGTAAGCCATCATCTATTAAAGTTGTACTGTTGTATTTACTCTTCAATTGTTGGTGCGACGATCATGTGCGAGAGGCTCTTTAATTACTCAGAACTTTATTCTGACTTGGCCGACATACCGACACATACGTAGGACTGAGACTCTGAGACCCTTAGACGTGCACTAGTTACATATCTAGTCAACCTTAATCCTCGATCTCCAGCTGGTTGCCTATCTTGTGAAACTCGACGCTGACGTCTGGTGAGTGTACTTCTTATATCATGGCAGGTACACGGATGGATTGAAATCGCCGAATTGTCTCATCGGTTTATTTGGACCGAGCCATGCTGTGTCATAGCAATTACAACAACTCATAAGTCTGGGGTTCGAGTTGATGAGAGCAGACCTGTGTGTTGCTATGCCTAGGTCTGGATTGGGTAAGTTTCGACCTCGCGACAAGACAAACACCGTTTCCTGAACGAATCCCATTGGAACTATCCCAGCGTTCCTGGAGTTTGTGTGAGGGAGATCACGAAACCCTTCTCATTAAAGAAAGGCTGCTGAAGTTGATGAACTAATAATTTTACGATAATCTATAGCACAATACAGATGTCATACATCGATCTCCGATCAAAAACGACACCCTTGACTCAGCACTCACTCTACACCTAAACCGGTTATTCTTGATTCACCCCAAATGCCTCGCCGTCGCCCTCATCGCGTAGATCGCATCCAAGACATTTGTATCACATTCTCTTATCCTACTTGATTCTCTCTGCCTGAGACCTTGAAAGAGCCTATAAGTGATGTGCTCTCAGCTTTCCAGTCCACACCGGCCTCGTTGCATTATATTCTCTCATCTTCCTTCGCTCCTCTTCAAACGGCAATGGTGACATGTCTTGCCGATAACCCAAATCCATCTTCGCTTTGCAGTCCGGCATCAACAGTTGTCTCGCAGAAGGCGTTGCCAGGATCCGAATGTCCTTTTTCGACGCCATAAAATCGGTACACGCACGCGCCCAGAGCGCCATCGCATGTTTGGCCTGTGGTAGCTTAGCCATAATGAGAATGAAATCATGGGGCATGCGCTCATACTCATTCCAGGCCATCGTGACCCCGGGTTTCTCCGACTGGCTGGCAACTGCTCGATTTCCGTCAATTCCACGTTCCTCAGTCCCGCATGGGAAGAACCTTGGTGGAGCTCCTGTCCAGTCCCGTACTGCTGCAGGACTTACTAGTTCGCGGTCGAGTGTTGTTCCCGCACAATACTTGCGCCGTCCGGTAATATCGGGAGGTATATGTGTACGATGCGATACGATACGATATATATTCTGTTCTACGGTGAGTTATTGCATATCCATGGATGTTTCAATGTTTCGCCCCCACATCACGACACAGCGTCTGCTCAGCTCTGCGATACTGAGAGGTGGAATAATCAGCCTTGGAGGCTGAGTCCACCAACACATACTGATCACCTATCATAGGAACCAACTTATGTACACTGTATTCGGTGATCACTACATCCGAAGAGTATACTACTCAGACCCTGGTCAAGTGCGCGGGTGGATTGAAATCATTTCTATATCATATTGCCTGATTTCGACCGAACTATATTCGCCTACATAACTATCTAGGTAGCAGCTCTTCTCACATAAGGCTGGGCTTGCGAATTGTTGGTCCACCGAGAATGCTAGTCACTAAGTGACACTGAAGAATTCAACAAGATAATTTTCATTCCATTGGCCTTCGATAAGGTCTGCTCAACGTTGCACAGCTCGTTTTCCTAGAGGGTGTAAATTTGGACTAGTTACTCTCGTGATGTGGAACCAGACCACCACGCAGATACTCGCGACCAGACACGCACTGGACATCATTTTACTCGAGGAGCCTTCTATCTTATTTATAATAGCTACCATTGCGCAGGACTTAGGGCATGGCAGGACAGCTAAAAGTCGGTTTGCCCCGTGGGGAAACTGTCACCTGACCTGGTAGCCCTAACAAGCTTCATTGAAACATCCTGTTCACTCCGGTGTTCACTTATTTTGATTTGATGAGCGACTACTTCAAATTCTGAATATATATAGATCATAGAGACAGACGGACATATTACCAACCTATAGCAATGCGCCGTTTGATACAAGAACTGCTTGCGTCACTTGCAACACAATACCCTTTGATCCTAATCGCTCAGGGGAACGCTTTGAAATGGACATAAAATAAACCTATGGGAACTCAGTACCAGAAATTTGGTGGCGAGGAAATTGCTATGTGCTTGAATTTATGGCTGTGAGGTTAATCATGCAATTTTCGTGTAACGTACTTCTTGGTAGATCGCCGAGCTGCTCTTTATATTCCGAAAGCACTGGTGTAGCCTTCGTTACTTGTTCATGTACTTTGGGTTCTGGTAATCGTTTTGAAACATATTTGTGAAACACTCTATGTGAGAATAAATTTGCCATTTATGTTAGAAGCTCTATCCGGTTCTCACTCATCGAATACAGCTGCTGTGATGAACATTTCAGAGGATATGATATGACTGAAAAATACTCCGCACAGACACTCCGAGCATGCTATCCATAATAATGCTGCCTATATCTGCAAGGTGTTTGCCGGACTAGGGTAAAGTCCGACTACTGCCTCTATCAACTCAACACTCTCAAGATGATCTGATAAATAAGTATGGCGCACTCCTACAATATCGTTGAAACCCCTCCTCGCCCCGGAATGTTGTTCGACCTTACAAATCAATCAATCAATCTCACGTTTAGGTGACTACAATTATATCATGCAACCAACATGTTCTCGATAGTCCTCATCTATACTGTGTTTATCGGTTCCGCCATTGCACAGTCCGTCACGAGCCTGTTCTTACCCGGGATCATGTCGCAAGCGCTTATAGGATCCGTGATAGACAGTGTATGGGCCAAACCAATATAAATTGCTACAAAAGTCTTGGAAGCTAACGCGCAGATGTCCACAGAACGGATCAACTACGACCTATTCGATAGCCTGCCCTTCGGGTACCGACGCCGACGACTGTGGTGTTGATGGAGCCATGACAGCAATTGAAGGCCCCTACACTGCTGCTTTCAACCTGATTGACGCTGATGATGAGTATGAGCTAGTTTGTTATATCACTACTATGCTTAGGTTCTAACCGTTGTTTTCATGATTAGCATCTCCGCTTTTGTTTCTTGCGACCTCAAAAATATAGCTACCGCGACCTGTACATCCACAATCAGGGGATCAGGAGCTGGTCATGACACCGGTACCTCGACCAAAACTTTTACCGACGCGGCTTCGATGCTAATACCTGTCACCATCACTTCTGGCCCCTCTGCCGGTACGTCGGTGTCCATACCAAATGCAATAAGGACGGCAACCACGATACCTGCAATTACTTCTCTTGCGCTGGCGCAATCACCGACTGGCACCACCGGAGATGCCCATCGAATGAATGCAAAGAATCCCTTGGCTGTTGGCAGCTTCTTTGCCACAATCATGAGTGTTATTTATTATATCTAGCCAATTACATCGCCAACAGAATCCATGCCTTTATTGTTAATACTGATATCCGTGGCATGAGTGCTCACTTGGATACGCACTCCTCAATGTATTAATGTAAACACTACCCTACACCTTTGTCTATATATCGTCGTTTACCCACATCGATTCTAACACGCGTTTCGACATTTCCGAGGTCGCCAGTTCTAAGGCCGATAACCAATTTTGCTTTTGATCATCCACCGCCCAACTAACAGCTATACATTCAACAGTCTAATCCCTTCGTAATCTTCTTCGACCACTTTTCTTTCACTAGTGACGAGACAAATCCGCATCGTAGCCAAGAATGGCAGATTGCGTAAGAGACAAAGCGCGATGGATATCCATGTCAAAGCCAAAAACAAATGACCACCTTCCGCTGTTATACCGTATAGATTCCCGTGCATATTGAGCAGGTCCACAAAGCCGCCGTCAATGAAGGTTGATAGGGCTTCCGCTAGAATCATGATAAACAGGCTCACCTAGGCATGGCTATTAGATCCAGATGTTCACTAGTCGATCTATGTCAAGGGGTTGTCGGGGATGAAATCTTACCATTGAGAAGCTACGGCTGAGCCGGGTATATAAGTTGCTATTTTTCCCGGGCGAAAAGAGGAGTCCATCAATCAGAAGACCAATGCCCATAATGATAATGTTCAATATAGATAGAACGGAAACTGCCTTTGAAACCGAAGAGATCCAGATAAAATCCGACATAACAGCAAACGGCCAATCAATAGCCTGTTGCCCGCCGCTGAGACTCAAACCAAGATCATTCAACAACGTGGATGAAAGATCAAAACTGAACGGCAAGGTTGTTCTCGCACATAGAGTGGTGTTTCTTTTGCCATTGTCATCATAGAATCCAGCGCAATAAGTCAGGATGTGTGTAGTATAGAAGTCGTATACCCCGATGTCGACAGTATACGGCATTCCTTCGGAGCTGAGAGTGGAATTTGTTTTGAGCTTTGTTACGTCTAGCTAGAAGTAGTCAACATCATGCGTGATCTTTATAGCAATACTGCGACACATCGATATTACTTACTAGAATGATGTAGACATCGTCTAGGGTACCTCCACATTGGGCGCCTGCAAAGATAACTATCAGAGTAAGGATGAAGGAAGCTAGCGACAGAAGCCTGGCTATGAGGTTGCCGAAAGCCATGAATGGCCTGATCTCAATGCTTGTTTAAAGTATGCTGAAGAGAAGTGCTTAGTATTATGAAGTTTGAACAAGAAGTAACACAATACACGGATATTGACTAAGGGAATATGGAACAAGATTCACATTTGTACTTCTAGGGATATGGTCTCCAGGTAAGCCACCAGTTACTCGATCGAGGCACGCTCCGTATTCAAGATCCATCTAACTTAGGGTCTCTCGACAGTGCCAGAAGAACAAGCATACCACATGCAGAGAGGAGCATTTTGGCAAATCATCTCCCGATGAAAGACTTCTCATAGGCGGTTCATGATATAAATCCATTGTGATATATACTCAGAGGTATGTGATAGGGCTTTGTCAAATTTAACTTTCCAAACTCGATCACGCTAGACTTATAATAGTTCTTTCTTTTGTTAATCCATTCCTAGATCCACAATCCCAACGGCCGTAATAGGTAATGTATCCTGGATCGTGGTTCAAAGCCCCTGAAGAATGTTCATTTGTTCGATCCGGATGCCAGAATCACGGAATTGAAAACAGTTAGTGTATCAGCGGCAGCAGTAATGTGAGCTGGGAACTTGGGAGAAAGTATGTGATATGTATTAGCCAACCAACCATGAACATCGAGACCCATGTTGTTGCCGATGTTTGAAACAACTTTGTTTCCGACTTTTGACTACTGCAATCCATCGTATGAGTAGATCGAGGTGCTTAGATATCCATCTAATATGTGTAGACTGTCCTCTCGTGTATTATTCATGCTGATAGTTTCATATGGGAACGACGATTATGAGAAATACCGCAGCTTCAGGTCCCATATACCTAATTCGATTACCCCTTACTTAGATAGAAACCAATTAGATTTCTTTTAAAAAGTCATAAATTTCCATTTTAGCAGGAGGAAGTAGAAAGTCTTTAAGTATCCATTCAACGTCTATACGCTATTTTTATAGAGCTATATGTAGATGCGCTGGATATACCCCATGCATCGAGCTAGAACGCTACGTATCCTACGTGACCATACTCGCTTCCTCATAGCCAGCGCCATTACGATCGATCGATGGTGAGAGTTTCTCGTCGATGGGTGCCGTGTTTGGTGTCGTTCTCTCTGCAGACAACAGCCTTTATGTGATCCTCCGACCGTTGGAGTGAGTGTGGGGACCACTCCTCAAAACGGGTTTCCAAAGTCTGCTGGGCCCTTTTTTTACCATAGTCCTTGGTACATTCTTGCCAAATTCTGGGACGTATAGATCTACTGTTGGGATTATCATAGTTACCAACCGCTTATGTCCGGATATGCACTCCTAGGCAGCGGTCCGAATGTAATAATCTGAGATTTATACGACATGGTCATTATCGGCATGTCTGTAGAAGGCTGCAAATAAAATATTGATATAGTATACTATCTACTTAGATTATTGTTAGAATCCTGGTGATAGCCAATAAAGCCTATCGACTGGTTTGCTGTCAATCCTTGAACCGAATGGAACTCGTTTGGTTTCAAACAACGCACACAGGACATATCATGACGTAGTTCGATGTATCTATGTAATACTGGCGCTAAACAGCATCTGAAGATTGGTTAGGGTTGTTTGTTTGTAGCTCCTACAGTGACCGTATTATGACCCGTACCACCCTGGTAATTTGACCATGCTTCAAAAACATGAACATTCGAGGGTTATTTCTTGATATCTGTTTTGTAATAGAGCCTAAATTATTATGAAGAGGAAGGTCCAGAATGTTCTCTCTGTAAAGTACACCCCTATTAATCCAAGCCCTTATCCGTATTTGATCGGACGGGCTCCGCATCAAATCCGGTAGTCTGTTCTACCAACATATTGAACATGTCAAATCTCGTGGCAAGCCAAGTGGCTGTCTATTATAATTCCTCAATTTCCATAGTCAATAAATATGCAGGCACCATGTTATATATAAAATCTGATAATATCGATTTTTCCAGCAATCAGAAACCCCAATTCCTCAAGTATGACGCCCAAGTGGAGATTAATCAGTACTTCAATTATCATGACACAGCGTTAATTTAAGCCTTGCAGGGATGTCGCGAACCAAGTCGATGTGTCAATCTGATCGGTGGACCGTTATTGGCAGATTCTTCTCGCTTACTTGTTAGTGTGGCTGTTTTTTAAGAAACGGTTTATATTGTTTGTGTTAATGCTGATTTCCGATATCCGAAAGCTTGGTCTGAGCATTGTCTAGATATCTACGCCGACAGACGTCTCTTATGAATATTCGAACTTCAGAATATTATATTCTTTATATCAATATCGATCAGAATCATATTTGACTTTCCAAGTCAAACCATACTACGTAGAATCCAAAGAACCCCGCCAGATCAAACCAAACCACGAAACTTTGTACAGAAAACACAATCTAATCTCCTGTCTCCATCACCATGTTTCGCTCCTCTAACCAAACACGTTCTAGACGAAACTTATCACCAGCCAATATACCCATGTCATCAGCCAACCAACTGGCACCTTTATCCCAATCTGACATACGCCACTGTCCCAGTTTGATTATGCTCACTTAAAGTGATTTAACAGACCACCACGCCCCTCCAGTGCCTCCACTCTATGGCCTTGGAAGTCGAAACTTATCGTATGACGGCGCTTCGCTTAGTATTCGTAGAGGGGAAACAAGCAAATTGAGGCGCGAATAGTCCGTACTATGAGAATCTTATCCTTACCAGTAAGATTATATGTTAATACATCTATTAAGAAGTCTAGGGTTATTCAGTATAAAAGTCCACGCCTACCCTCGTACAAAGTTAAACTTGTAGATACTCTCTCAATCAATTCATTCGTTCTTTATACATTCCGAAGGCACAGTTCCTTCTTCCATTCATTCCTTTGTGTTTACTATCGTTCCCTTCTCTAGACTATCTTCGATTTCTTGTTCGAGATCTTTACCACCGGTTCGAAAAATGAAGGCTTTCTATCTTTCTCTCTGGGCGCTGGCGGGTTCGGCGTCTGCCTACCTTGCAACTACTACTGTAAGAAACTTGACTATTACATGGGCGAAATTATGCTAATTGTCTTATAGCGTTACTATGACGGCCAGGAAGGTGCTTGCGGTTGTGGTAGCAGCTCCGGACTCGACTCATGGCAGGTTAGTAATCCCAACTGTCTCCCATGACAGGATGACCTAGGTATGTTAACATGAAACAGCTCGACGTGTCAACCGGTGTCTATACCGCCGCCGGTTCTCAAGCCCTCTTCGACACCGACGGCTCCTCCTGGTGCGGCGGCGGCTGTGGTAAATGCTACAACCTTACCTCCACCGGCACCTCCGCCTGCAACGGCTGCGGCGAAGGTGGTGTCGCGGGCGAAAGCATCATCGTCATGGTCACCAACCTCTGCCCCTACAACGGAAACGAAGTCTGGTGCCCCTCGGTCGGCGCCAAAAACAACTACGGATACAGCTACCACTTCGATATCATGGCCCAAAGCGAAGTCTTTGGTGACAACGTCGTCGTCAACTTTGAGCCCGTCGCTTGCCCCGGTCAGGCTGCCTCGGATTGGGAGACTTGTATTTGCCATGGCCAGACAGATAGTGATACTACGCCCGCTGGAATGACGACTGCTGCTGGATCTGCCGGTACTGTTGCGACTTCATCTGCTTCTTCGTCGTCGACTTCAACCGCACAGACTTCTACTACTTTGCTCGCTGTTTCGACTTCTCCCGTGAAAGAGGTTGCTTCCTCGGCTTCCACCTCATCCACCTCTATCTCGACCGTCAAGCCAGTCTCGACTGTCGTTGCCGAAACCTCCCCCGCCGCTGTCGTTGAGCCCACCACAACAGCAGTCTCAAACCCCCAAGGCGCCGCAACAACAACCACCACCTACGTGACAGATTACACCACCGTTACCGAAACCTCCACCATCTGGGCCACTCAAACCCCCAGCTCCACAACCGGTAGCTCCGGTGCTGTCCAGACTCTGTATGGACAGTGCGGCGGTATCAACTGGACCGGCGCCACAACCTGTGCTTCCGGCGCAACCTGCAAGGTGCAGAACCCTTACTATTACCAGTGTGTCAGCTCGTCCTAAATCAGCGAGTTGATCCGGGAAGATAACTAGTCCACTTGGACAAATTCTCTGAAGATATTCTTCTTTCTTTTCAAAATCTTTCTACTTCTCTTTAAGACTATTACTTCATTTCGCTTCGTGTCTTCTGTGCATGGTCAGGATAATCAGCTCAGGAGTTATTTTGTATTATCATTTCTTCGTCGTACAGGACGTCCAAAGTACAATGCATATTTAGCATCTGCCTACACTTTGGGGTTTACGTTACGTAGAACAAGAGATAAGTTCGACTTTCGTATCGGTGAAACAGATGATACTTATCAGACCGTATATGGCAGCTTCTAAACCCCATCTTGATAGGTATGAAATTTGGATGGGAGTTACGTAGTCGCTACATTTCGTGTCATGTCAGATTCGTTGAATATGCATTGTCAAACTGGTGTCTCGCCAGTCTCTAAAACTTTGGACTAGCGCCGTACTCGGATCATGTAGTGATTAATCAACCGCTCATAGACACTAAGATTGCAGTGCAATACGTATGTCAGAATGTCGTGCAGGAATCAAGCCACTAGTGACTTAATTAGGGGGCCGTTAAATCGCACCTAGTAGTTATTTGAAAAAGGCATACACATAGATTTCTATATTCACTTCTTAACAACCCTATATTCTTGGATTTTGTAGTGTCCACCCTTTTCGTATAGTTATACACTAGTGATATAGCTATATAGCTAGATCATCTTTAGAAACCGTCTCAATATGAAGCTTTTCATAACTATCTTAAAGTCGTCTATACGTAATGAGCCTATGTACGTAGAGCCGGCTCTGAAAGCCCTAAAAACAGGGCTGGAGTGAGTTTGCGAGCCAATTTGACAGGCTCATATATAAGCCCTAAAGCTAGCTTTAGAGCCCACTAGCTAATTCGCGGGCCAGTTGACGAGCTCACGTACAAATTCTATAACACCCTAAGGATTAGCTCGCTAGTAAGTTTATAGAGCCTTATTTTTAGAAACATTCAACGTTCAATCCGCGATAAAATGGTGAAATCTCACAATATAGGTTAGGGTTGTTAGGAAATTAATAAGGGAATCTACGTGTAAAGCCTTTTTAAAATACTAGGTGGATTTGGGAAAATTCTGGGTGGAGTTATCGATGCCCCCTTAAGACAAGCCAGCCTCTCATTCCCGTTAGGCAGCGTATCCCCATTTTCAGGAAACTGAATGAGTTCTATATACCCTGAAAAATACCTGCGATTTCTCGAAGCCTTTGAGCAAGTAGACGAAAATGGGAAGCGAGTCAAGTCACTACAGTACTCGCCCTGACCAGACTCGTAGAAAGTTGTATTAGGGTTACGAGTCTCGCTGGCGCGTACATTCAACGGGCTTGCAGACGCTAAAATTGCAGTGCAATATGCGGCCTCTCGCTTTGGAATTAGCGGTATGCCAGGCCACCAGAGCGTCATGCAGGAATCAGCCTTTAATTAACCAACTGAGAATGAGATAATCCGTTATATTCATAATCTCTCTATTAGTACACAAAAAAAAATTGTATTTCCAAAAAAAAAGCACCCCGCTTTTCCAAACGAGCAGCCAAAAAAAATATGAACAGAAAGAAGAATGATGCAGCAATGTAACCTGTAGGAGCGGAGGAAACCCGGTCTATTATGTATGAGTAAACATTAGAGAAGAGTGGTATGGTATGATGCAGAAGAAGAGAGTGAAAGGATGGATTTATGCGGCGGCACCCATTTCGATTTTCTTGCCCTTGATGGATACCCATTGGATACTTAGGGCGCCGACGAGGGTGAGACAGCTCATGGCAACAGACACATAATAAGAGTTCGTCAATGCGTCGTTGTATGCATTCAGCACGGTGGGTAGGAACTGTGCTGGGATGACTTTTTGGATTTCGGTCGCACCGGTGTTCAGGACAATGGCGGGACTGACCCCAGGGAGGTTGGCAGCAGCGACATTGCTGACCAGTTTGTTCGCAAAGACGTTCTCGGCGACAGCGATGAAGAGTGCACCACCGAGAGTCTGGGAGAACATGACAATGGCTGTTCCGACGGCGATATCGTTACCCTTGAGGCAAGCCTGCACGGCGATCATGGTCTGCTGCATGCCGAATCCGACGCCGGCACCGAAGATGAATTGGTAACCAATCCATTGGGGTTGAGGAGTGTTGACGTCAAATGTGGTCATGAGACCCGCACCAACGGCTGTAAGGACGGAGGAGATGATCATGAATGGAGTGTAGTAACCGATGTAACTGACGAGACCTCCAGAGAGCATAGAGATGGCAACGAGACTGAGAATCAATGGCAAATTCATGATACCAGATCGAACAGCCGAGGCGCCCTTGATGGCTTGGAACCAGATGGGAATGTAGTAAACCAAGACGAAGAAAGCAGCACCCTGGAAGGCAGCAAACAAGGCACATCCCCAAATGTTGCGGTTCTTGAAAATACGAGGTGGCACGGTAGCCATTTCCTGTTTCCATATCTGGATGGCAACAAACGCAATGATCAAAACACCGAAGAGTACGAAGAGGGCAATGATGCGTCCGTCATTCCAGGCGTACTTGGTTCCTCCCCACTGCAAAGCGAGCAAAAGGCAGATAACACCGGGAATGAAGAAGAAAGTTCCCTCGAGATCGAGAAGCTTGACCTGTTCTTTCCATGTCGAGGCAGCTCCCTTGGTCTTTCCGCCAGGGGGCTGGAAGAAGAAGATGATGAAGAGACCGGTGATGGCGCCGAAGGGGAGGTTGATGTAGAAGCACCAACGCCAGGTGACCTTGTCAGTGAAAGCACCGCCCATTCTACCGACCATTAGTATTGCAACTATGAAAAAGATTCGGTATAATTCGACTTACAGAGGTCCAGCGACAGAGGCAATACCCCACATTCCACCAATCAAACCCATGTACATCGGACGTTGCGAGAGGGGAACGGTACGTGAGACAATGAGCAGAGCACCGGAGAAGATGCCAGCGGCACCCATACCGGCAACAGCACGGCCCATAATCAAACCCACGGAGTTGGGAGTGATACCGCAGACGAATGAACCGAGCTCGAAGATGAAGAGCGCCGTGAGGTAGACCCATTTGATCGAGTAGAATGTGTAGAGTTTACCGAAAATCAACTGCAAGCAGCAGGTGGTCAACAGATAAGCAGCGCCATACCAACCAACATCGTTTACGGCGTTAAATTGATCGGTAATTCGAGGAATGGCGGTAGCGATGATTGTGTTGTCCTGTCACCAATCTCGAATTAGCAATGTTGTACACCCGCGTAAGAAGTCCATAGAAGGGCAGTCATACCAAAGCCATACAAAAGACAGACAAACACAGAGCAATTGTGATCAGTGCCAGCCTCCATTTTGCTGGATATTCTAATTGTTCTTCCTCCTCCTCTTCATTTTCGATTTTCTTTTCATCGATCACATCTCCGCTGTCTGCCTTCTCGAGAGCGGTTTCTACAGCCGCCTTTTCGTCTGCGATTGGCTCGTGGACAGTTGCTTGTTCGTCGCGACTGGCGTCGTCAGGCTGGCCAGCCTCGACCTGTTTCTCGCTCTCCAGAGCCGTGTTGTTCCTCTCTCTGATGCTTTGACCGTCTGCCAATGAGACGTCTGTAGAGCCGTCGAGATTGCCTGTTGGATGTTTGTCGGCCATTTCGTTCGTGAAAGACGAGACAGTCGAGTCGCTCCTTTCCAAGTTGTACACGCAGTCACAAATGCTGAGCAACTTTTCCCTCCTCCCTGAAGGAGACTCGTCCTTTAATATGGACCCTGCCAACAGTAACCATCGTCTCGTCCCACGCGAGCCTGGCCAGTTGGCCCACCATTCAAGGAGAAATTTGGAACCAAAGCAAGCTGATTGGCCGATGTATAGCGGATTTTGATATGTTTTTCCTTTTTTAGGCTTAGCGGGCCCACACTCGGGCGAAATTTTCACCCGGTACTGCACGACCCACTCGGATCTGGAGCTTGCCGAACGCCAATCACAGCGACAGCTCAGCTTATATAAGCGAGATCCAGAACCGTAATTACGATCGGTAACGGGCGGACCAAATCGGCCGAAGTTGAAATAAGCCAGCTCAGCCACTCACGGGCCGTCGTTTATCTTCGGCAATAAGTAATTCCCCTGTTGAATGTTTGGAGTTAGTCTCAGCTTCTGGTCTGTGTCAATCCGTCACTCACTGATACTGATTTCTTGGCTATGATACTACTCTGTAGGGACAACCTGTATGATAATCACACTGCCTAATTGTTTAACCGGAGCCTCTAACGCCTAAGTCCGTGGTACCGTATACATAGTACGTATACTACATAGTACGTAGCGCATTCGTATCCAACAAATGTCAGAATTTAGAGGCTGAAATTGACTCATGCTGAGCCGTGTTCTCCTCTGGCAGCGCTGATGCTGCGTTTTAGGCAACCACTTGGACCCCCCTTATTGCTTATTGCTCCTCCTTGCATTTTCTCATAGTAACGGCTTACGTCATGCGACATACCCTACTTGGCTGCGAATGTTCCGGAATAGCTTGTAACGTCTGATCGATCAAGAATTTGACTTCAGATCGAGTCTAGACCTATTCTACATAGTAACTCTCGGTAAATCTGGACGTCTAATTGATCAGGACTTGCAATGCTACGCGACCATCTGCTTGCCGCTCATGCACGACAAGTAGACGGACGAAAACCCAGCTGAACGGCTGAACGGGACCAGCGAGTCGGCGACGATAGCCGCCGTCTACGGAGTGCCAATGCACTCCGTTTATACGAATCAAATCGGCTTATTCCGAACGGAAAAGCAATTTTACCAAGTCAAAAGTATGTCAGGAATATATTGTTTTTACGAGCTTCCATGGTCAGATGATATCCGTCACCGACAATTGGGTGTACTGTATGCTCGTGCAACCGACAACTCAAATTATGTACGGATAGAATGCTGCCGATGAACTCAACACATCAATTCTCAATGTTAAGAAGCGGTCAATGAAGTCGCTAAGAAGATAGTGATCTCAAAAGTGTCTGCCTATTTTGAATGTAAGATCGTTACATCGACTTTTGCGCTTGATATCCTTGCGTAAAGTTTTCCAATTTGGGTATTGCTACACGCACAGCAGTGTCCTACGATTCGATCAATGATGGAACCTCCAAATATTTACCCTAATCAGTAGTGCTAATTCCAGCACTGCTACTATCAATTTCAAGATTGTGAAATATGGAAGTATGTACCCTGCGGCACTCGTGCCTAAAATAAGGAGTTTCCGTCAACGAACATTGCTTTCTGTCTAACACCTCAAAGACGCTCCATTTTTGGGTCTCAGAAAGGCCAGTATTTCGATGTGAACCTCAACAGTATTAGATGACCAGATAAATGGTTAGATTATGCTCGATTTAAGACACAAGAAGTGGGCAGTTCAAGAACCGGGCATGTAACACGGAATATGGATATAATCAGCTCATCCGCCCAACCTCAAGACTAAACATTCATACGAAAACATAGAACCGACCGAGTCTAAACACGTCAATATTAATGCGGGTTAATTTACTGAGGATTACCCCGATATTCCAAGGTTTTTCGTCACCAATTCCCAGAACAAGCTACAGCAACGGTTTATTTGAAAAAAGTTCAATGATAGTTACCGTCAATGGTATTACAGTGACCTGACACGGTATTATATACAAACATCTTGAAATACAGAACTCCAGTACAAGTATTGTCATGAAATAAGTATGTTTTGTAAATGCATTACATCCCTCCACTGCCCGGGTGACGTTAAGTTTTAAGACTCATCCATGTCATCGAGCTCGTCCCCAATCTGGAAACTCTTTCCAAATCGAATAATATCGGGTTTCTCGCAAGTCATCAAGGCAGCTGGCCCTGTTACAATTGTGTAGGGCCCCGTGATTGACAACATCAAATAACAACCAATTAAGCCTACCATCATCCAACAAAAACATGACCTCTTCTAGTCACAACCACAAAAGAGGCACTCGCGTACTATCATCAATACATCTTCCATGGCTTGCCGGACGTAGAATGCGTGACGGTCTTGAAGCATATCGCCGCCACGACGCCTGGTTATACTAAACTGCTCATATTCGAATGGGTATTGCCCTCTAGAATGGTGCCGTTGTATCCGTCTGTTGGATGTGAATATGATGACGGTGCTGAATGGTATGGAGCGGACGAAGGAGCAGTTGAAGAACCTGCTCCGCCCGGCTGGGCTTAAGGTTGTCAAATTTTGGAGTGCTGAGCCTGAGTCGGAGGGCTTGTTTGGTCTTTCAATCCGTAGACCTTTGTCTGATGATAGTTGTCGTAGTTATCTGTGCCAATGCTCGCCACAATCTTCGAGTATCACAATTCGTACGCGCAGTTACACCCAGATCTAATATACATTAGGGTTCCAAATCAGTCTTATACTTGATATATTTGGGTTGTACCTAATCTGGAGATGTCAACGGGTTGAACCAACGATCCGTGAACGTGTTAGGGCAAACAAACCCTAATTATCTTGTTCAAGAAGTAGAACACTGCAAATACTTTAGCGACCGTATCTCAATAGCTCGGATTCAAAATTGATGGGCTATGACTAAGTATATTCGAAGCCAGTAATTATTGAAGCCTCCTACCCATAGCTGTCGTTCTTCATCTTCGGATGCCAAGCAGCGGCTTGCGGAATAATATCCCCGTCCTTGCATATCAACTTCACAAAACCATTCGCTACGGAAGTGGCTAGCCTTTTGGCGCCTGTAGTAGTGTAGTCAAACCTATACCTCATCATTGAATAGACGACCCTGGATACTTCATGTCGTATTCAAACCACGCCCCAGGAAGCATTGCACTTGACTTGATCTGTCTCTCCATTTTCCATGCTTACAGAATCCTCGCAGCATGTACAAGATCTCGTAGTCTACTCCGGAATAAGAATTCATGGCTTGATATACGTTCGTAGTCCTGTTCCAGAAGACCGGTTGATCAGCTCGATGGACCATATGGAATACGATGGCTTGCAGGGGCGGTCCGAATTCTCAAACTTCATACCATTCAATTGAATACAGGGCTAAATTCGTATTGAAAGTGGGACTGGAAGAAAGGAACTGGGGCCTCATCAGCCCCCCCGTATGAAACCGTCGCCAGATATGCAAAATGATGCTATGTTAAATGTAGCCCAGGTTCTGAGAGCGAACAATCAATCTTCTAGACTGAAATTCATGCGTAACTTCGAAATTCCAGCAACGTAGAGCAAACCTCTGCTGGATTACTTCTCGCATAAATCTATTGATATCAAGGAAAATTCAGATGACACTACAAGCTGGCGATCCATTGCCTGCGGGCGATCCTTATGTATGCTTGAATACAGACCTTCGAAATCAATCAACGCTAATGTAAATGACAGGGCGTCAGTGTCTACCTGCCAACATGGAACGACACATTGGCATGGGCTCAACGACATCCAGAATTTTTGGCGAAACTAAGAACGGCATATCCTCGATTCTTCATTGCGCGTTTAGTGCTGGAGTTGGCAGCGCAAATACTCAAACGCACAGAACTCACATTCTCAGAACCGCAACTGGTAATCTTGACACCGGCATATCGCGCTGCTGAATCTTGTCAGTCTTACTTTGCGAAAGTTGGCATTTCTGATAGTAAAATCATACGCGTTCGATTTTCGGGCGAAATCACCGTGGTGGAAGATGCGAACGTCCCGTCTGATGAAACACCAGATAAACAGCTGTACGCTGTAACATATCCCGAAAGCCGAGCACCTGACGGTAAAGCCTTTTGGCAACATACAGGCGCTGGTATCACCACTCGAACCGCTATTTATTGGTTGGAACATGCGCCATTTCTCGAGAATCGTCAAGTATATGCGGAAAAGTCTCCTGCAAAGCTACCCTATGAAGAGAGCGACAAAGCGGTGATTAAGATACGGGGGCGGGTTGCGGATTCTGTGTCCTCGCCATCCCTTCTGGTCCATGTTGACGATGTGACATTGTATCCGACGGGTATGTCGGCTATCAGCAATACTTCGCTTTCGATACGCAGTTTGTTTGACAGACAGGATGGCATTCATAGAGTGGCAGTGTTTGGGTATGTTGTCTTGTTAGCTATTTATTGACGATTTTAGTATTGACAACCTCGGAACAGGTTTTTGTATGTGGATACATTCAAAGTCCTAAGCAAAATCCATAGCATGGAATGTAGCCTATACGGCCATGGCACAAACGAAAATTTGGATGTCCTGGAAAAAGATTTGGACAATGGCCTGGTTATTGATGCTCTATACACTGAGTTTCCAGGTAACCCTCTCCTGAGAACGCCAGATTTGGAACGCCTATACAAGCTATCGCGAAAACATGGCTTCGTCGTAGTAGTGGATGACACTGTCACCACCTCCGTCAACGTGGCTCTTTTCCCTTACTGTGATGTCATCTGCTCTAGTCTGACCAAGATGTTTAGCGGAGGCTGCAATGTCATGGGAGGATCGTCCGCCCTGAATCCGCAATCACCATGGTACTCCAAACTGAAACCTGCCGTCGCGAAGAACAAGCCTGAGCCATACTTTAGTCTCGACGCTATAGTGATGGAGAAGAACAGTCGAGATGTCACGGAGCGTGTCCTGAAGGCAAGTGCCAACACCGCGATGGTCGTCGATATGCTCAAAGGTCATCCGGCAGTGGACCAAGTGTTTTATCCAAAAGATAGTTCATCACAGAATCTTTACGATAAATTTCGAAGAAGCAAAGGCGGATACGGTTTCCTTGTTTCAATACGATTTGTGACTCCCGAAGCTGCGATTGCATTCCATGATGCGTTGGATGTGGCCAAGGGACCGAGTTTGGGGACCAATTTCACGCTATGCTGTGCCTACACACTTTTGGCACATTACACGGAACTGTATTGGGCAGCAGAATATGGAGTGGTTGAGCATTTGGTTAGGATAAGTGTTGGCATCGAGAGTGAGGGCCTCCTTAGGGGCATTGTCAATAGGGCTCTTGCTGCTGCGGAGGAGACTCTCATCGCTACGAACGGTTCATAGAGTACATTATGTCAATTTGAAAATTGGGGAATATGATATTGGCGTCTATGAAGAAGATAATAAGCGTATACTAAAAGGTTAGATGATTACAAGGTGTTTCACATCTCATCCGTATTCGTAAGATTGTACGAGACGTAAGATCTATTCCAGACTATATGACGACTTTCTATTTCCTGCTCTGCTCATGAAGAAACTTCTCTACATCCGGACCTAAAAAGCTATGAACGTGGCTTGTCCTGTGAAGTAAGTCAGTATAAACTCATACATCAAGGGTCCTTAGAAATACTCACATGTGTCCCGTATTAAACCAGAAATATTCATCAATAGGAATACAACCATATTTCGCCGGATCAGTGATCACATCCGCATCCAGGTAGCCGGGACAATATCCTGTACTATTCTTGATACCATATTCCAATGGATTATCCAAAATATGATTCAAAAACGTGTTTGCATCGTACAAAAAGACATTCGTGTCTTCATGCTGAGCTCCAAACGCCTCGCTTTTCTGTTGAAGAGTATCATCCCACCATTCTATCATAGTCTTATTAGGCAGGGGTTCGGCCTTGAGCACGTTCAAAGGTGTCCTGTCAAGTGGAGGAAGGTTGACGAAGAGGAAGTTCTGGTACCCAGCTTCATACAGAGGCTCCACACTTTCGGTGAACATGGTGGAAATGATAGAATTGTAGAGATCAGGGAACGATACTTTCAATTTGCTTGTATCGCCGATATCATTGATTCCAATCCAGATAGCAACTAGGGTATTCTGTCGAGTGATTTTAAGATGCTTCCTGAACTCGGGCTCTATCCAGGTCAGAAATTGCTGTGTTTGATTGACGAGAGGGACAGTCCAGTTATGATGTAGGGCAGTGCTAGTAGCGAAAAAGTACGTGTTAATGTTAGAAAATTTAGTGTCCCTCCAATGCAATACTCACAACTCTTCAGAAACGTCGGCACCAGCAAATGCAAAATCCCACAACTGCGTCTTGCAACTCCTGGGGTCTGTCAATTCCGGTTTGAGACCGCATCCTGTTAAATATTCCACCCAATTTGGACCACCCTCTGCAGTTCCAGTAAAATTCTGGACGATACGATCAGACCACAGTTCCGAAGGCGTTACGACAAATTGGCCTGGCAAGTAATCCCCAATAAAGCTGAAATTAGGGTAGCCATTGGTGCCCTGTACGAACGTGTACGAGTCCCCGAATGCAATTCTATCGCCGTGAATTAGTTTGGAAAGTAGTAAACCTTAGATGAGGAAACGAACAGATGGTCAACGAGGTCCCAATTGAAGCTATCCTTGGAGTGACGCTTCCACGGCCAACCGTTCACAGTCTGAAATGTTGTTAATGCCAACACTGTCAAGCACTTCGAGAGCAGCATCTTGGATATCTCTATCTATACAAATGGCCTCTTATAGACAGATCATGCGCAATTGGACTAAAGGTAGGTATCACGCTTATATACACCGGTAGCTGGTCATTCGCTTACATATGTACAATCTTTCCCCGTATTACACACCTATCATGATATGAAAATAAGCTTTTTCCCGGGATATATTCAACATTCATTTACCCCAACTCGCCGTTTTTGCGGAGATCTATAGGTGTTTACATACTAAGATGGAAACAGTGTACTAGATTTTCCACCAACCACATAACGACCACTCGGAAACATCCCACGAACACTGACGTTGAAGATTGTATTGCTCTGATCTTTCCCCGCGGGGTTTTTTTTGCCTTTATCTATAAGCCTGGGTAGTATACTTGGCTTTTGATATCGGCACATGTATATACATCCGGCCGACATTTATACAGGACTGTACCTAGGTAAATGGGACAAATATTCGGAAATACGAGCGAAATTCGTCAGATATCGATGGATCACACAGCCGCAAAGCTTACGATCAACTAGCCACCTCGGTATAGATGTTTCCGATGGATATAGATTGCGGGGTATGTAATTGCCAATTTGTCTTCCACCACTGTACTACCGAGAATGGTAGACGCTAATAAACAAACATTTCCACGGGGTAGAGATACTCTCACATAGAAGAAAGCATGCCAACGGGATCGACTCTACAGAACTGCATAGCCATATGTGGCACAACAAAGCAGAGAGCATGACCAGCCTCTCCGATTCAGCACATGGGCGGGTTGCTCAAGCTGCATCAATGCGATACGTACTTACAATCCCCTTTAGGAAGATCTGGGATATAGGAGATCATACTAAGTTGTCACTCCGTCATAAGTATGAGCTTACAAGTCCGATGGGACTAGAGAAGTCTTCACATGTAACTAAGAACGCATCCATCTAGATGGTGCCTTCTTTTGCAATTTAACTTCATAGACCGAACTGTATAGACGTGCATAATATTATCCGTGGACAATATCTATGACATATGCTTATCCACGTACACGTCATCTCGCACCACATTATCGCTCTGTACACCCCATTCAGTGGAGTCCAGCAATGTCTCTGATGCGGTCTGCTCAAACCCGTAGCCGTGCTCTTTAACGTACCGCATATTGGCAGTAGGCCAGATCTGACAGATGAGATAGTACGCTATGAATGCCGTGACAAAGGATAGAATCCAGCCGAGATCGACTATATGGATTGCCGCGGTGGAAACATTGGCTCCTAGTTCGCCGCAGAAGCCGGGGAAAGGAAGTGCGATTCCAATCAGATAAGCAATCACAGCTTGAATGTTGACACCGCCAGTATAGTAGTAGTTCTTGTTGGCTGGAGTTCCGTTGTACAGCGAAGGTATGAAAACGTTTCCTCTGGTGAGGACGAAGTCTGGTTGATATTAGCAAAGGAGCTTGATTTAGGATTGGGTGAATTGCAATACGTACAGTCGCACACCATGATCGCCACAACACTTGCCTATAAGAAAATTAGAATAAATCAAAAATCTATTATGTGAAAGATATCATACCATGAACAAACCATATCCACTGAGGAAAGTTGTAAACTTGGCTGCCGACGCAAGGATCTTCCATGGACAAACGGCCCAAGCAAGAATCTCGATAATGAATTGACCTCGTCGCATGTTGATATATGACGGGAACAACATCGAAGAATCAGCGCCGAAGGCAATCATGTTGGCTGCAATATTGACTCCGACGATTTGGACCATCCAGGCGAATGCGCAAAGGAAAACGGCGAATCTGACACTGGATGTCCAGTAGTTATCCAAGATCAAATTCATCATATCCCATTGGTTCCTGTTATACTGTCAAATACGTGCTCTATGGTGATGCGTCTCATTTTTCATCCATGTTGCAGATACTTACCAGATACTGGTACCGAATTTCAGGTTGACAGCCGCGGTGGACAAAATACCAAGACTGGCAGAGAGGGTCACCGCAATTGGGTTCGAGATCTGTGAATCAATATTAGATATCGACCAATGCGGCGATACCAAAAAAGGATAAAAATGTATCACTTACCACCTGCGTCCAAACTGGAGCATCTCGGCTGCGAGACCATCTCGCATAATCCGGCTGGTTGGTAATGAGTGTAGCAGTGTTTCTAGATCGGAACAGTCAGATTGCGTAGTACACTGGAGAGGGAGAATTCTCCTACCCCATGCCACTGTTGATTCCGGCCAAAATCATCCATGCCACGGTGCTGGAACTTGTAGAAGTTGCTGCATAAAGTCCTCCGCTCAGTCGACCCTTTGTATTTGCCATAGCCCAAATGAATAAGCCGAACATCGCTGGTAGCGAAACGATAGTTTTGAACCAGAAGAACTTGCGCAACTGATAGGGCCGGAAATAGCAGAATGGCAAATGGACCAGCCAGGCGAGGAAGAAAGACAGCATTACCGGAGTGGTGATGCTCGCGCTTTCAGGCAAGTGATTGGGGATATCGGTGAAGTTGTGTCCGAAAATTGCTCGAAGGATGTTGTACATGTATTGGGCGCCAGAATACACTAAGCAAAACCTTCCCATTAGCATCGCCCGAAATTTTCTATGAAGCAGAGCAGCATCACTTACTTTGCACTGCATACCAGATAATGGCCAAAATTGCTCGAGCACCAACAAAGTAGTAACTCCCCCACATGCCAAAGACACTTCGGCCAACGCAGGGAAATCCAATGTGGTATACCGCTGCTGATCGGGAATTGAAAGCCATGGCAATGGACGAGATGAATTGAGACACGAAAATGACAATGATAGCCTGCCACCAATTGAGGCCGACACCGATCATCGACTTTGTGCTGGTTAGAATAATGATTTCGGGGGATATACACCAGCACTTACTGATCCCAGGGTCCAGTTGGTGAATGAGATAGACCAGTAAAAGGTGACATAGTTCCACCAGCGCCAGGCTAATTATGAATGAGTTCGAGTTTCGTGATGATAAGAGAATCATTTGCTTACTTTGTTGTTCTGGCGGCGTAGGAAGAAGATCTAGCAAAGAGAAACAATTCAGCTGCGCCGGTCGCGTGCCTGTGACAAAGACGTAAACAAGAGCTTGCTAACCTTCATTGATCCACCGCGATCTCTCTGCATCTTCCTCCTCAATGGGCAGCTTCACTGCCGCCTTCACACGCTGGAAGAGAGACGCCATGATCGATTATCCCACTGAGTGAAATCCGGTCGAGTCCACGGTAGTTCGTGGGACAAAGACCTCGGACTTGCCTCTGTTTTTAACCCTCTTTTTTCTTTGCTTTTTTTCATGCGGGGATTTTAGTGGCCCTGCTTATCTTAAGCAACGAACGGCATGCTTAACTCGTTTCGGGTTGGCCTGGATCAACTAAGTGGTGCTGAAAGGATTCGCGGCGCCATCACTGGAGTCTTTCGCCAATGAGGACAGCTTCTGGGGCCTATCGTAGATCCACTAATGCTAGGAATGCTACCATGAGGTGAGTCTGGTGATAAGACGATTGCCACCTTGGTTCGGTGGATCCACAGATCAAAAATTTACGCACCTACTACATAGTACGTACCCAGAGTCCTTGGCCTCGAAGTGTTAGTAGCAATTGATTCGCATGAAAGATGGCGATTATGAAAGATATGAAAATATCGGCGGTTTTTCCCTGTGTAAACCCATCCGGATGACCTTTTGGATTGGCAGTATCCGTCAAACAAACACTCCGTATCTGTGGAATTGTGCAGCACATATCCACCTGGGCAATGTAATCATTCGATACACAGATACTTCTAGTCATATATTAACTACGTAGCACATCTAACACGTTCTTGGTAAGGACATCGATTATTACTGGCACTTTGATTTGTCGTAATCAGGGTCAAAAGATTGCCTATGCCGTCCCACGCTTATCTTGGCGTCGTTAATATATATGCCGACATGGAATCGTAATCGAAGAGTTGGCCTGGATGCGGAGTACTCCGAAGTAAGTCGGGCTGATGTAATCCGAGATTTTGTGCGGCATCACGATCACTTCAACTACAGTTCAACTAAATCATATCGCTCAATGATCTGAAAATGCCAGAAAAGAAGTCGTATTTGAGTTTACGAAAGATCAAAGTTCCACTTAAAAAAGCTTCAATCGCCACAGAAATAGACTTTCAGCATTCGGATACCTAGCGAAAAAGCATTCAATGCCGCGGATGCGATATTGAACTTCACATCGCATTGAGCGCAAAAGATTTCATAAGCTCGCTGGCTTTATGAGCATGCCCTGTACACTCATAACTAATAGAACCACTGTTTGCAGCTTCAACGAAACGAGTGTGCCAGAAATTCCACCGCTCTAGCCCAGCAAGCGGCCCCTCGTAGAGCGATCCTCGCGACCATATGGCCTTGTGCCAGCCTTTGGGTTGAGGTCCTGAGTACAAACCGATTTGATTGAATACCCACTGGCCAGCGCAAATGATCCACATAGCCGCGGAGCTTACTAGCTGTGCATCCCATCAGCCGCCTTGTTCTTCCTCAAGGGCATCGCGCAATGTCCAGGTCGGCCAGGGTGCGTCAATGGGGAAAATTGCCCCGAGACATGTCAAGCGCGCTATGAATGCGTGCATGTTTACCTGGGCGTTTGCCACACCGTACCGCTCGAAGTTCCCTGTCAATCAGAGAAACGACCAATATAAATTATGCTAACTTTGCGTGGATAGCAAACTTAGGCGAACTGGAGACTGAAGTCAGACTTACATGGATTTGTTGTTCAAGGTCACACGAATGTCCTCCCATGGCTTGTGAATTGTGTATCCCTGTGAGAACCCCAAATATCAGTTTCAAGCCTCAATATAAAGATTCATGATGATCTTGGATCACACGCCTTCTGCCCAGATTCCCAATCACTGAGTTTGTGAGAGTTGATCAAATAGCTAACAGGCTTCGCGAGAGGAAATTGTGCTTTATCGTTGTATGGGGTCTCTGACGAGGGCAACATATATTGATCACCACCTATAATGAAAGTATATTCAGAATCAACTTACACCGAGCAAGAACTGTAGGCCTGCAACAAAGGATTAGAATGGCTCCAATTCTCTAATTTCTTGTCGACGCCTGAATCCTTCCAAGGTTATCAGCGATCAGCTTGCAGTGAAGTTTAACTGCAGCTGGTACCTAGGTCATATGCCTGTCGTCTTACAATTTCTCTGAGTTTTTCTTCCTATTGAGAATGGATACCCTTTTATCTATTCTCATGCTTCGTATGGTTTGGTCTCACCTTTGAACAAATTTCCCCGTCGCGCATATTGCCTGTCTACACCATGCCGGCAGCAAGAAGGGGGCAATGCACCGAGAATGAGCGGAGATGTTTAGGAATTGAGAGACGTTATTTGTGGTAGTGAACAGGCCATTGTTCTTGGAAAGTTAAAGGTCAAGTTTAGGCACTTTTGAGTTGCGTCAGGCAGCGCGTCAGTGAAGCAAGGTATGTTCGATAGACTGCGTGATGAAAGATTGTGTCTGAAAGATTGCAGTACGGATTCGTTACTAAAATAACTTGAGTAATTCCATCAGCATTTCCGGGCCAAGTACTCGTTTTTGCAGGACTCTGAAATAATTCTTAGTTTCCCGACGAGAACAAGCTCATAGCCAACTTACCGATTGGCTGGCTGCACTCATGCATACAAGCAATACTGTACCGAGTGGGAATACAATGGTGAAACTATCTAGGTAAGAATTGAGCGCGACTAGGTAGCTGAAATTCATATATTTGGCAAAGATATATGCAAAAGATCTCCACTATCTATCCATGGGATCAAACGGCGCTTTTTTTAGAAAAAAAAAAAAGCAGAGTGATCGTTATAAATCCTTTTCGAGATTGCATATATCAACATGATTTCATTCTTTGTGTTTCACTGAGAGATTTATATGAACCTCCTGATATACAGATATGAGTGTGTACAATGATATTTAAAGTTCATCCTTCGTGCCCAAGAACCAGACAGGGTTGGTCAAGGCCAGCATTCCATCATCAGTACCATTTCTGATCTCTATCCTGACAAACTTCGCACCATTGGGCAACTTGTGGTCAATTTGCTTCCCATCGACGATGGTCGCGTTGAAGAAATATCCCTTGTCGGAGATGAAGCAGGCGTTGTGTCCGGCCAGGCCCTGGGTTGTAAGGACAGCCGTGGCACCATTTGCATCACCTATCACCTTATCACCAATCTCAGCCGTCGGCTTACTAGGAATGGTAACTGAAAATCCAAATCCATTCCAGGACCTTCCAGCAGATATGCGCGACCGGCCTTGACAGCCTCGACAATACCAGCTTGGGATTTACCTCGACTCTTGACGACGGTGGTAGGCAGTCCATTAAGGGCGGGGAATGAGTGAGCATCACTTCCACCGATTGCAGTGGTCATCTTTCCGCTAACCAGCAAATCATGCCACTTCTGCACAGACTGTTGATCCTGAGGATCCCACAAAGCGTTCCAGACTTCGATAGCATCGTTGTGATCCCA
Organism: Talaromyces verruculosus; assembly: GCA_038993655.1. Lineage (NCBI taxonomy): Eukaryota > Fungi > Ascomycota > Eurotiomycetes > Eurotiales > Trichocomaceae > Talaromyces > Talaromyces verruculosus. The sequence goes on along the minus strand of JBBVQN010000046.1, from coordinate 97,144 downwards.
GTCCAAACCCCAGTTGCATGCCCCGCATGTAGCGAAGGGATGGTTGACCGAGGTGAAACCACCGGTACGGTGCACTTGATGAGTAGCAGCTTCGTAACCTGGGTTGTCACCAGCGTGGTAGCGCCATTCAATAATCTGCTCTGGGTTGAGACCGACGGCTTGCCAGTGTCCTTCACGAGTGGTGACTTCAATTGCGCGCCCGATGAGGAGGTCAGGGGCCATGGATTCTTGGTATGTGCCGATAATGTTGTTGCTGGTATCGGTGTTGTGGTCTGAAAAAAAGATGAAGGAGAGATTGCGGCTCAAAGCGTTTGTTATTTGTTCTTGGGGAGTATAACGTCCGTCTGAGTATACGGTATGCATATGGAAGTCACCGCGAAGCCATTCAAATGCCTTATCCTCGGTACATCCGTTGCAGATGGGATCCAAGTTCACAGAGGCAGGGGCAAGTTCAAAGAAAGTATCGACTGGATCAAAGCCCATTTCAATGTCAACTTGCCAGTCAATACCGCCGGGGTTAGATTGGTAAGGTCCCAAAACAACATTCCAGGTGCCGGGCTCGATAGCGCCGGGGTCGTATCCCGGAGTGGCCCACGACGGGGTGATGGTGAAGTTGTTGCGGAAACCACCACTCCAGCCACGAGATCCGGATGTGCCATTGTGAGCATCAATCAATTGATACCCGCGCTGGTCGAAGATTCCAAGGTCCAGGGCATTTCCTTTACCCTTGTCCGAGTAGCTTTGGAGAACATAGATGGAGGTCGTACCGACCTCGACATCGAAAGGAACATAAACGAATGAATACACCTGAGAGGGATCGATATGTCCGGTCAATGTCTTCTTGATGGGGTCCTTGGCAGAGACAAGGCCCGCGAGCGAGGCCACAAGAAGCGTTGATGTGGAAAGCTTCATCTTGTCAAGCTTTTCACCGATTCACTTTTTCTGTTATCCGAAAATTTTCTTTTCTGATCTTAGTTGGCATTTTGTATGTTTTATATTATCATCAAGACGTTTCATTTTCCTCGCGTCTATCATGATCGACACTCGTCTTTACCGGGGCCAAGGAAGAGGGGAGGCCCGTGATGTCTAAATTGGTGTATCAATTGCACACGTGGCCGAAACATTTGTTGGGATTAAGTCATGTTAAATATTTTAATAGTATAAATCTATCTATCTTCAAAGCGTTTGTTCTGGGTCTTTTTGACACCCGTGTAGCCGTCCTTGGCTAGCTCATCAATTATCCAATAATGTGCGTCCCAACAAGGAAGTCATTGCCATCGAATCGAATACTCATAACATCTTGAAGACTAGCGGTCCTTTAGGAGAATGAGCCGCATGATTCCGTAGACGTCGGGGAGATTATTCGTGCGGTACTGTTGCACTATGTTCTTCTGTGTTGAATCCAGAAGAATACGAGGATCAGGAACGTGCTCAAATTTATACTGACATGCCCCATCAGTGGACCGTTGAATGGTCCATACTTGTACAAATTTGAATACAGATCGACATATTAGCCTTTTTTGACAGCATTATCATGATGGAAGCAAGGACACTCTTTGATGAAGCGGAAGCGCTATGCACCTCTTCTGACACAGACAGACAGACTTCTGAGGCGTTGTGAATCCTTTGGGACTCGATATGATCAAAGAAGTTAAGCATCGTAATTCCATATCACGACGGTCATTTTTGGCCGAGTGTAAGCGGGTTTTGCCACAAATCTTTCTGCTCAAGCTCATTTCACGGTTGTGTTCAATGTACTTCATCTGCGGTTGCACAATGCAACGAACGGAGAAAGAGAGAGCAAAGTACGTCGAGCGGCATATTGATTACACCGAATTCCACATCACTAACTTACTCTTAGGCGATGTTTCCGCGTAGCGTACCCGAAGGCATCTGCGGTAGAAAAGTTACTCAGGCCAGAAAGAAGACATAGCATACTAAGTTCCAGGGTTCGATGAAAGCATTCAAGAAAACTCAGTGAGAAAGAGTCAATGAATTCTGTGCTAGTTTGATAATACTCGACAGTGCTATTGTAAAACTTGAGTTGAAGGACGGAAAATGCACGGGGAGATGGTCGTAAAAAGGAAGTCGTCGCCTAGACTGGCTGATTATAAACCTGATTCAAGTACAACGTCAGTATAGAGTTCTCTCATTTCATAGTAAATCATTGATTTGAAGCCTTTAAAATTATTTTTAGTATAGATTAATGGAGTTTACCTTATAATAAGAGTGGTAGACCCTGTACAAATGTCGAACTTTCTAAGGGGATAAAAATGCTTTATCATCTTATACAGCTAGAGAGAACCCGAAACTGATAGACTAGTATATTAGGTGTATATAATAACAGCGGCAAGTTTTATCAACTATCACGATACTTCTGCCTTTTCATTATAAATTGAACTTCGGTCAAGACAAGTCCTTAATTAAAACAACATCAACGCACTGGATGACGAAACATCCCTCAAAGTTGAGGTACTACCCCTGATTGTAGGTAAGTCCCTGACAGCTCAATGATCGTACCACAAACAAGAGGATATTATTATCTGTACAGGCATGATAGTTCATTCAAAAATATAGCTCATTGCAGTGAGGCTTTATCTTACCTGTGTCTTCGGGTTCGAGGCCAGGCGGAGCAATAACGACTTATATAATTCTTACTCAGTTCATCCACGATCAAGTATTCAAATGAAGTCTATACATTAGGCGAGTAGTTTCAAGTTCAGTGGTTTGAACATCACGCCATCCATCAGTTCTAAGACGAGCTCAGACACGTACTGCTTCAAAATGAGCTTCTCATATCGCCACAAGTCTCACTTTGTTGAGGTATGAAATTCAGTCATGCTTAACAAGATGATCAGATGCTGACATTTATCATTTAGTTTCTCTGTCAACGGTTCGTCAAGAGTCGCAACGTACAATCGTGCATTCCGCTGACTCGTATTCTAGATGCTCTAGCAGAGAGCCACATTTCGTGCCAGGAGCAAGGTAGCCCTGTTCCAGGCCGTGACACTACTTCTGAATGTGCAAAATATAAAAGAAGTGTTTTCTGGGATACCGGCTGCGTCGATAGCCAGCATTGCTGCATTCAAAACAGACCGCCTATATCGTGCCAGTCAGAGGGCGGTACTTTTCCAAGGAGATGCAGTAATTCTCGATGCAACGCGAATGAGCGAAGTGTCTTCTGGGATATTGGCTGCGTTGACAATTCTGCTGTATTCAAGCCACCCCAAGAAGAATATCGTATCAGGAACAAGGAGGTACGATCCCAGGTAGGTGCAGCAACACTGACTGTGCATCCAATGGAAGAAGAGTTTTCTGGGACACTGGCTGCGTATCCGGTCAAATTTGCTGCATCTGAACTTAGCTTCTACAGCTACTGAAATGAGCCCAACGCGTGAGGTACTTCGATGGTGAGTAATAATACTCCATAGGTCTCAGGGTGCCTCGTGCGCTAACCTAAAGTCTTGTGTTGCGATTGACACTTAGTATTGGGACTCTTGCTGCTAGAATCGTTCGTGGTACCATTGGAATGGACCAACCTCAAACAGCTCCATGGTTCTATACTGAAACCGATGACAGTTTGCTACATACACTTATAGCAAGGTCAACTATCGTTGAAACAAGTTCTAATGGAAAGCCTGTTTCTCAAAATAAAGGAGTAATAGATGGTTTCGACTTGCGCATCAAAGTGTACAAATCACAGTCAAACCCTAACTTAATTCTGCTCTCCCTTGGTAAATTTTGCAAGACCATCGAGCCAATCCTGATGTCCCAACAACATAGGGTTTGGCCGAGTAGCGCCTAGCTGAGCAGCAGGCTTTCCTATCTGAGATTCCTGCGTAAGAACACGAGAAACACCCCATTCCGTATTCTCAACAATCCACGCATGATACACGTCCAACGCGGTCTCCTCATCACCTTCCTGCCATGCCCGCCACGCCAACCGACCAGGTGTAGTCGCAGTTGGAGCAACAGATTCCCAAACCTCACACTGTAGTGGCGGGAATCCGAATGTCGAGAAGCTAAACTTATCCGACTTTTCTAATCGCGGACCAGATTGGGGAGGTGTGATTTGGCCGACATTCTCGTAGTATTTCTCCCATTTCGTGATGTCGACGAGATTTTGCCAGATCTGTTCGGCTGTGAGACCTTTGACAAAGATCTCGTTGGAGACGTAGTTGTCGGTGGTACCGGGAAGGTACTGCTTGGGCCAGATGATGTCGGAAGGCATGTTGTCTCAATATCACAGAAATGTGTTGATTGAATGGATAAATTTCAGGTCAGAAAGACAAAGACCTTCGATATGGCTGTTGCTATATTGGATTGCGCGTTAGTCTATCGAAACATTCATGACGTCATCTTATTGTCAGTATTGATTCCCTTACATACCAAGTCAATCGGAATAGCAGTAGTCGAATAGTGCAACCTTCCAGACAGATGTTTCAATAAACTCGAAATCGTCACTCCTGGTTAGACGCTCATCTATTTATCTATTCCATATCGTTCGTCTATCTGATAGATGAATATGATGCGCCGGATAAATTCATATGCGCTGCTTAGTAATTCACCATCTACGTTTCTCCATTTGGTCCCATTTTTCTCCTCAGTTTGCGTCAGACAGAATCAGATCGAAAGTGAAAAACGTGTTGATTTCGCCTTGATGGCAAATTGGCGCAATCAGATGCAGAATGTGAGCATTTCAAGGTCCTCCTACGTTTTGAGGTTACTGATGATGTGATGCGAGCCCACCCACCGACCGAGGACGGGTTGGGGTTTGGCGGTGATAGCCATAAACGTACCTTGCGATTAATATTGATTGTTTATTAGTTATATCTTAACATCATTAGGGACAACGAGGCTGATTATGTCGAAAGACAAGTGCAGGCTTATTGCTAGCTGAGACCTCACAAAAGATACTTAGAGATTTGCTTCAGCGACATGTGTTCCATGGAAACCAAATCCAACAACACTGTCAACCTTTGCTCGCCCAACTTCAGCCATCGTCTTAGCATCAAGAACCAAGAGGTAACTCTTCCCTGCAATACCATCCAGAACGACACTCAATAACGATCCCGCATCTTCATCACGGGAGCTTGGATCTGGGACAAAAATGGGTTCACCAGGCGTCTGACCATGCTCACTCCAGTATAACGTACTTTTCGTGTCGACACCGATCTTGACGAGGCCATCAATGAAGGTGCTCTTGCCAGTACTGGTCACACCGTAGACGAATCGGTGCTTGCGTAATTTGAAATGGGGATTGATTGATGGTAGTTCAGGCCAATCTCTTTTCTCCATTGAGAACTCGACTGTTGCCTTTAGAGGTTTCGTGTTTGGTGTTTTTGGTAAGTGGGGGAGACGAAAGCGTCGGTAGCCTGCACAGGTATCATAATTCGATGAGTCAGACAAAGACTTTGCGGTTGGTGAGTCTGAGAGAAGGTTGTCTACGTAGAACCGTTTCAGGACATCCAGGCTATCATAGGCACAGAGGTCGGCCACAATATCAGTCTTTGACGGATCCGTGGGTGAAGCCTCCTCATAGGCGTTGATGGTGTGGAAGCAGAAGAATGGTTCGGATTCATAAGTGGCGACTATTCCAGATCCACCTGGTTTGCGATCGATAACAAACCATGTTGCCCCAGTTGAGGTCTTGTAATCAGCCAATGTATCGACGAAATTGTGATTTAGCAACATCGGCATTCCTCCCTTTCGAAAATGAGAAGACCAAATGCATAAGATAACATAGTTCGCGGAGATGAAGAAAGAATGTAAGTATGCAGCGGGGTGTTTGAATGTTGCGAGAATACTCGTCTTACCAGTTGATGGTGAGACCGTAAAGACGCGATATACATTAGTACCCAATTCCAAGTTGTAGTTGAAAACCTCCCCAGTAACCGGATCTGTCTTTGCATGCGCTGCGCTTAATTGACCTTTCAGAGACGGATGCAATACGGTCTGTTCAGCGATACCAATCGGCTCTAAAGTTGTCGGATCAAGCATCTGAAGTGTGGAGTTGTCCGTTTTGTTGCATAGAGTCTGCAAGCCGGGCTTTTCGAACGGTTTCTCATATTTACTGCCCGTTGGCGAAAGGCCTGGGAAGTTGACCGACAGAGACACGCAGATATCTACCCCATCGGCAGAATCCTTTGGATTCGGATTAAAAAATGATTGCACTTTTTGAAAAACGGACATGCATGGATCATATTTGGCGCCAAATGTGATTTCACCTCGGTAACCAGTTTTCTTGATCCTTTGAACAACGCCGTCACAGGTCAAGCGCGAATTGTGCGTGACTCGGACATTGGGATATTGGGCTGTCGGTGCATGGATCTGGAACCTGTGAACTTGAGAGAAACAGTCAAACCAATGGTTGAGTTTGTAGGTGGTTTTCTTGTCGGTCTCGACTTCACGCGGCCCCATGCCGTTGCGAAATAGCACGCCTGCACAATATGCCGGAATAGTACCGACAACTTCTAACTCAGTCGGTTCCAGTTCTTGGTAGCAAACATCAAACTATCGAATACATCAGATTTAGACATCAAATCCAAGTCTTTGTGCAGTCGCTTACCCCTTGTGTATTGGGCCAGTCATTATAATGGGTGGTCGTTTTGGCCATGTCGCTGGAATCGTTGCGGGGTACTTATTGTCAGGTACCAGGTTGATGACATGAATTGCTATCAGCACGAATCCTCAAATAGCTTGTAATCATGCTATCCAGTGGTCAATTTATAATTCTTAATATTACTCAACGCTAGGTATTGCGACCAGGCATCCATATTCTCAAGGTTGAGTTGAATGATAGACAAATGGCAGAACGCGACGTCATGCGATCTAGAAGGAAGTCGTTTAGCCCGCTCCCGAGGGCTTTCGGCCGTATGTAAACAAGGTCTTTCAGCCTCTTAATATAAACATTTCACTCTGTAGCTGAAGATGCGAACGGCAGCTCTCGCTAGAACTAAACATTCATTCGTCGAATTGATGCTTACCTGTCGACATAGCCATACACCACGCAAGGCTTACGGGATTAGAAGCACAAATCGAATCAAATTCAAACAACTTACGGCCGTATGACAAATGTTTTCTTGGTTTACCCCGGATTAAGGGTCCCAAGCGCTGGTCCCAAGTACTGAAGCCTATCATTTAGTTAAGGATTTGTTGGATTCCACTGTACTCACGAGATGCGCTTGCTTTCTAGTACAGAACGAACCACTTGCATTCCAACAGTACAGTACCAACCCGCAACACGTACACTGTCAATGCGCCCAATCATTAGTCGATGGATGAGCATGGAGCGGACTAGAACTCCCCGTTCGGGGACTAAAGAATGACAATTGTAATTGAATTGTGTAAACAGTATTTAATTGGCTTCAGGGACAGAGGACCGCCAGGACGTTGAATAACCCTCGTGGTTGTTTTCGCCCTAACCCTTATCTGTTCAACGATGTCCATTACGATACGTGTATTACTCAAATATATCTGTCCAATAGAATTCGTTGCTATTTACTTAGACCCTTCTACCATTGGTCGGATGCTCACAATACGTAACTTACAATGTAATTGGTGTGTTACGGAACGCGACCAAGTCGATTAGGGTATGTTACATTGGATAGAGTCTTCTGTATGGATTATATCATTAAGCCAGAATCATTCATGTATAATACTCGTACAAAATTCACAAAGCACATCAAGGCCGTCTACGTCTCGACTGCCACGACAGAGCATTTGCTCGTTTCCGTTTAGGTATACATTCCGAAAGCCTCAAATTATCCTCGACGCGTCCTTGGAATGTCGAGACTCGTTAGCATGTAGCACAACGATCTCGATGCCGGCGCAGTACAGATAACGCATGCATCATGAGCCACCCGGCGATATAATAATGGATGTGTTACACTGGCTCACAGGGCGTATATAATCTTCAAGGAAGTCAAATTACGAGGATGTTATCGTGCTACTGTGCAATCACAGTCCTCTTGTCTTCGAAATGAAGAACATTCTTCCGAGTAACCCTACTTGTTGAATATTTTGTGGCTGCATGACCGCAACACGTGGGATGTTACACGAGACAGTGCCCGGAATATGAGGCAGCTGGATAGAATGAGACTTCAATTTCGCATACTCGAGTCATAACTTGACGCGTCAGTTCAATAGGACCTTGATACAAGGAAGGTACCAAAGCAAACGAAAAATGTCGAGAGCGCCCAAGTGCCTGTGCCCGGGTGGGCCGTCGGTGGGCGGAAGTTAGGGCTAGACGGAGGTTACAAGGCCAATGCTACTGTGACTTTTCCGCAGGCCACTAACACGGTCTAGCTTATCCTGGAGTCCAAATGACCAGCAAATGCTACTCTTGCCGATATCTTGCTGACTGCAGGGTCGCTGTCAAGGGATCAATAAGGGGCTGATAAAGTACCGTGATTGGCAGCTTTTTCTGCATGGTCCAACACGCCACGGCATGGGACCTGCGTTAGGATTTGGAATCTGTTCATGATCTTCGTACTGAAATTTTTTTAAAGGCAGGTTAGAAGCACTGACAATCCCATTTGAAGCTTAATTTGAGACTTCTAAACTGATCATCGTTGCTTAATTCATGTGCAACGTCTAGTCAACAGAGAATCCTCGGTAGTTGTTGGTCTAAAGTCTAGATTTATCGGGCAACCCCATCATGATCCACAGAGTCATCCTTAATTAATAGCTTATTTCTATCGACTCCCAGGAAGTACGTTCGCTTGGTTGGGTGCAGCTTTTGCTGGTCTTTTACTGGACCACATATAGTATATAACTCTATGGGTAGTACTTGTGGCTTGTGGCGTCCGACTAAGGCAGATGACCTTCCATACATCTTGCCTCTAGGATTCGAGATATCACCAATTCAATCGCACGAGGTAGCTTTCAAGTCTTCGATGCGTCCATTGAGGTCCCCTCAAGAAGAGTGTTACATTGTTGTTTCCATGTGTGAACTATTAAGTTTGTTCATTATTGCTTTTCCAGATCCCCTCGCCCGAGGACCTGCTCCATTCTAGGCTTGGTGTTTGCTTTAGTTGGGCGTATCTTCCAAACGAATTTATCTGTTCCAATTTGGGTTATCTAGGAGTTACCTTCTCCATTGGATTGTGTGGAGGGTCTTGTGAATGACAGCCTAGTGTAACCCTTCACAGCGACGCCTCCTACCGCTTCCGGTATCTAGCTCAAATTGATGGGAATTCCCACGACTACTTAAACTCCGACATGGCCGGCTAGAATCTTGCTTCTGTCTTTCTCAAGTTTTGTCAGGCCCTGGACTCCCTTCACTCGTCTCTCATTTTCGTCAGAGAAGTACTGGTTTACTTTTCTACATACATTCCTTTTACATTCCCTCTTGGCGCATAGCTAAGAGAAACACTTTCCTTCAAGATGATGAACTCCATTCTCTACGTTTCTGCTTTCTTGGCAGCTTTCAAGGGCGTACAAGCTGGAATGAACTTGAACAGCGCTCAGAACGTCGCTGTCTACTGGGGTAATAATTCGATTCAATCAAAAAATGACGCACTTCTACTGACACTGTACATATAAAGGCCAAAACTCCATTAACTTGGTTGAAGCAAGCGGTGGTCAAAAGAGATTGAGCTATTATTGCGAAAGTACGTCTCGCGCCAATGTGTAGACAAACACGTTATACGCGAAACTTCATGCTAACTGCTGTCGCGTATATAGATGGACCTCAGGTTGATGTATGTCGATAAACAAAAGCTTGTGGGATTTCAGAACTAACAATTGTATAAGACCCTGATCCTTTCTTTCATTACCATGTTCAACGGTGTTGCTGGTTATCCTGAAACCAATTTTGCCAATGCTGGTGATAACTGCACCACATTTGCTGGAACCGAGCTTCTTAACTGCCCGCAAATCGCGTAAGTGGAGTCAAAGATTCTGACATAAATGTGACTTTATTTGGGCAATTTTTAACATGAATACAGTGATGATATTGTTACTTGCCAAGGTCTTGGAAAGACTATCCTGCTTTCTACCGGAGGTGGTACCTACAACGAGGGTGGATTTTCCACCGAGGCTGAAGCAATTGCTGCAGCAAACCTGATGTGGGAGGTGTTCGGCCCCGTCTCTTCCAATAGCTCTGTCCTCCGTCCATTTGGCACCGCTGTTGTTGATGGTTTTGATTTTGACTTTGAGAATCTCGCCATGAACAATATGCCCGCTTATGCCAACCAACTTCGCAGCTTGTATTCGAAAGATACATCAAAAAAATACTACATGACAGCTGCTCCTCAGTGTGTCTACCCCGATTATGCTGATGGTCCTATGTTGGCTGGTGCTGTCTACTTTGATGCCATCTTCATCCAGTTCTACAACAATGGCTGTGGAATCAATAGCTATGTTCCTGGTGCCACAACACAGTGGAACTTTAACTTTAACGTCTGGGACAACTGGGCCAAGACCGTTTCCTTGAACCCCAATGTCAGAGTCTACATTGGTGTTCCTGGTAACACTGGTGCTGGTAGCGGCTATGAACCACCTGCCACTGTCGGCCAAGTTATCGACTTTGTGGTCTCGTCTGGTTGGACCTCATTTGGTGGTATCATGGTCTGGGATGCCAGCCAGCTCTGGGCCAACTCTGGTTTCTTGTCTGGAGTTTACTCTTACTTGCCTTCTGGAACAACAACTCCCACCACGACCACAACTTCTACCACCACACAGCCTACTACATCAACAACAAAATCTTCTACTTCAACTACAACCACCCTCGTTACAACCACCACTTCGAAAACATCGATCACTACCACCACATCTTCCACCACCACTTCAACTGCGCCAAGCACCACTTGCCCTGTCTCGGGGGGCTCCTGCTCTACTGAGGGAGTCTATGCCTGCACTGGTAGCAGCTTTGGTATCTGCGATCACGGCGCCTGGGTTATCGAGTCATGCGCCTCTGGCCAAGTTTGCGTTCAGGCCGGAAACGGAGTTTACTGCGCCGCTTCGGGCTCTGCTGATCCAGTCTGCTAAGTCCGCTAGTTCCAACACATTCTTTATACATACGGCGATTTTGCTGTTGTTTACAATGATTCGTTTGAGTTTTATGATACTGTCGATTGAAGGGAAGTCTCGGGGTTTGTGCTTCTGATAGTTAAATCAATGAGTTGATAGGGCGGCTTGTACATATGGAAATGTCCACAATTTCTGTTACCATTTTACCTCAGATGTCGAACAGTCAAACAGAAGAGTTTCGAACGTGTTGATCAAGAATTATACGTTTTGTACTCAAAGCTTATTCAAGACTCTATTTCTACATTGTTCATCACATTCTAGATGTACAGACTGATGGATTACTTACTACAGTCAGTAGATCTCACATATTGAAGGTAGCTATCTAGCCCTAACCCGCTTGGCCGCTTTGTTCTTTCGGCTTGAGTGCTGGTGAATTCGGCTGTAAAGAGTAATGCGACATTTTAACTGACGGGCGTCATTATTTGTTCCCAAGGCCGTTGTTCTGTGGAGTTTAGGGGTTTTGGGCTCAACTCCGTCATTGATTCCACCATCCTATTTCTGCGGTTTCTTTTCTCACCCCATCCGTTCCTCTTTATTTTTGATTTCCAGGCACCTGCCTTTCATCTCTTGGTATCTATCTCCCACTTCTCATATTACTTAATTATCATCAGAAATGGCACGAACTTGGTTCATTACAGGATGCTACTCCGGTTTCGGGAAGGCAATCTCACAAGCTGCCCATGCCTTACGCGACAATGTCGTGGCAACTTCGCGTGATGCAGCCAAATTAGAAGATTTGGCAAAGCTCGGAATGTTCACCGTATCCCTAGATGTCAACACTCACAAGCAGGACATCGAAGTTGTGGTTGCCCAGGCTGTGAGAAAATATGGCACCATAGACATCCTTGTGAACAACGCTGGATACATTCTAGAAGGCGCCATCGTAGAAGCGAGGTATATTGAAAGCAACTTCCATTATATAGATGCTTCTAGTGATACAAGTCAACTAGACTGACTGAAGATAACAGTGGCGAAGAGGCTAGAGCTCAATTCGATACAAATATTTTCGGTCAGCTTGCCGTCACTCGTGCCGTTCTCCCTGACATGCGTAACCAAAAATCTGGTGTTGTGGCCAACATGGGCTCCATCGCTGGGTCGCATGGTGGCATCAATTGCGGATATTACTGTGGAACAAAGTTTGCGCTGACAGGGATTACAGAGGCTCTGCGTGCGGAATGTATGCCCCTGGGTATCACAGCCACGCCATCGAACCGGGCTACTGCCGTCTGATTTCTTGTCTGGTGGGCACAAAGTATCCCCTAATAACTCCATTGAAGACTATGTTCCGGTCATCAAGCCTTATAAAGACATATTTTCTACGTATGATCACATGCAGCCCGGCGATCCAGCTAAGGGAGCTCAGTTGATTGTTGAAGCCCTGACTGGAACAGGCCGTTGCTCTGGAAAAGGGTGACCTGTCAGATTGGCTATTGGATCCGATGCCGTTTCTGGGATTGGAGGAGTGTTGAAGGAGAGTAAAAAGGATTTGGAGCCATGGAAGGACTTCGTTGTCACTACCGATATTGCAGCTTAGTTGATGAACTCATTTCGTCCTACTACTATAATTGTGCCCTAGCCCTAAGCCCTAGGTCCTAAGAAAGAGGTTTTTTATTTTCCTGTCAGTCTCAACCTTAGATACCCCGGGCTATTCCCAATTGGGTCTAGCGTGTTAGTACTGTAAATCAAGTCTCGAAGTCAGTTTCAATCTTACCTTCCATCCACTCCCCGTGCCGATTCTTGATGCTGTTTTCTCTTTTCTCTTCAATATTTGATACGATAATCCTAGCTGCCGCTCACTAGAGGCAATACAGCGAACTGTACACGGCTGTGATTAGGGGTGGGGAAATGGAGCGCCTTCACTGTAGCCCTGGTCGTCCATCGATGGCATGCCAAAGATGTCGACGGAGAAAGATCAAGGTATAGTTTTTGCTCGACTTCTAGAGTATTTGGCGTTTTGGATCGAATTTCTGGCAGGACCTTGATGCTTATGCTGTTCAAGTGCGATCTGCAAACCCCCCGATGCGGTCACTGCACCAAACGAGGGTTCGACTGTGTTCCAGGCCAACGGGAAAATGGACTGGCTAATCGCGAGTGAGTTTACATATCGGTCTCCATAGAGAAGCTCAATTTCATTATAACCAACATTTAGTCATGTACGAGACTTGGAAATCCGATTGGCTGAGTTGAAAGAGAAAGTCTCGCGACTGCAAACCAGCCCGCCAACTCTAACCGCCGCTGGCAGCAATGCAGTCGAAAATCCCAATGGTACCACAAGGAATGATTTCATGACACCTATCAGCGTCTCCACCATGGGATTCCCAGAAAATGCTCCAAAGCATTACCGGACGCTAACCCTGACGCGTATTATCCAAGTCTCGTTGGATACTTGGACTGACCAAACGCTATTACCCCTCAAGAGCGAAGACGTGAAACAAGTATCAACTCTTCAAAACACAGAGGCACATCAATTACTAGACTTCTATCAACGCGAAATTCACACTCTCTTCCCCTTCTTACAACTGCAAAACGTTGAGCGGGCCGTCAATAACTGCATTTCCGCTGGAGATCCTTTGAGCTTAGACAGCATCTCATCAATGGTTCTCGCAATCGGTGCGTTGCTTCAAGGTTCTCTAAGTTCAAGAAGCTTCTACCGGATCCTCGCTCTGATTACAAGCGCACGCCACAATATGTCCAAATTGACAGAACACGAATCCATCGAGAGCCTGCAGTTACTGCTTTTGTTGACTCTTTTCTCGCTATTTGACGCTGGAGGGGGCAGCTCCTGGCATTTAATCGGAATGGCAACTCAGGTCGCTACTTCACTGGGTTTGCACCAAATTGATAGGGGCGAGATATTCTCTGTAGCCGCAGGAACAGGATTATTGGAGTTCTGGACGACTTATATTCTTGATCGGTTGGTAAAATAACGGATAGCCAATTTGAAACGTTGCTGAATGATTGAAGGGTTATCGCATTGTCCCTCGACAAGCCTTTTGGAATTTCAGACGAAGATATCACGTCACCTATGGTAAGCTTCGCGAACGTCATTCTTGATTTATGAACTAACTATACGCAGGAATTACCTCATGTTCCCGAAGTACGACAACTTGAAAAGCTGGTCCTCAGGCTACGCTCATTATCCGCAAGCAGAAATGACGGCCACGATTATACCACCCTTCAAACGGAACATGCCGAGACACATTACGACTCTTGTCGGCTGTTCGGGTTATTTGAATTTCATGTATCCACATGGTCACTTGGACCTCCATTTCCACAACTCGACATTACGCCGTCAAGGAGGCATTATTTTGAATATATACGACTAGCCGGTACCCTAATGACAGAAGGGTTCCGCTTACCTTGGGTCATTGGCTATTCCCTCACTCACTCCTTTCTAGTGAACGAATTTGTAAGCCTAGTGGTCTTGCAGACTACCAGCGAAGATGAAGAAGCGAATTTGACACAACGTCGGACTCTATCTACTGCCTTGTCGACTTTGGCAGACCACTTCCCATCTTTGCGCCCACTAATCGGTCTTTTCGAAGGACGGTTAATTGAGAAAGGCCAAGCACCAGGACTCAACGCAGCTACGGTCCGTCTTTGGGAATCTCTGACGGCACTCCAAACGTGTTGATGCTGCGAAACGCGACTACGCCACGACACGAGGGTTTCTGGAAATCCTCGATCATCATGCCTGTCTTCCGAAGACTGCTACCCGGTTCTACACCGGACAATTAAAAATGGCTCGAAATCATCAAACCAAGAATTTGTATGAGTTATTCTTGTTCACGATCAAGCTTCTGCTGCTCTCTTCAATGAGGGGGTCACCGCGTCACTATACCGCTGGAGTCGTAACGCCATCGCGAAACACGGATAAAAATCCAGGATAGGGCAACACATATCACGGAAGGCTGACTATTTTAATGGAACCTCATGTTTGATTAGAACCCTTTTTTAGGTTGGTGAGTGGCCAAGTTCTGGAGAAGTCGTGAATCGCGGAAAACTCCGAGATGCGGAGAGTGTACTCTTCAGACATTTCCCGCTCTCTGGACATCCAAACCACCGTACCGCGGCACAAATATACGATCAGGAACTGTACACAATGATGGAAATTTTTCCTTCATCTACCAACCCCGCATTTGTGGTCGCTTATCGCTTGATGGAATTGTCTATATAAGTCTTGGCTTCGCACTCTCCTAGTCCGATCCGTGTTTCATCACATGGCATCTGTAGAACATATCGAAACAATCATGACTGACCACATTGGAACCTTCCCCGAACTCCAGGGCAAAGTCGCCTTGGTAACAGGCATTGGCCAGATGGGTGACCCTACGATGTGGGGCAACGGTGCAGCAACAGCGAGAGTCCTTGCTCGCAATGGCGCCAGAATTTTTGGTTGCGATCTTTACATCGACTCGGCTTTGCATACCAAGAGGCGAATTGAAGCTGAAGGTGGTGTTTGTGAAGTTACTGCCGCCAGTGTTACTTCCGCCGATGACGTTAAGCGTATGGTCGAGGAGTGTGTCGCCAAATTCGGACGAATTGACATTTTGATCAACAATGTTGGTCGTTCTGAGCCTGGTGGTCCGGCAGAGATGACTGAGAAAGTCTGGTAAGTACTCCAACCTAACATGCAAAGGCTTGCAAGAGTCTGACGGGTCTCTGTTTTATAGGGACGCCCAAACGGATATTAACCTCAAGTCTGTCTACCTTTGCTGCCATGAAGTCTTACCTTTGATGGAAAAACAAGGTAGTGGAGCTGTTGTCAACGTCGCCTCTATTGCAGGACTTCGTTACATCGGAAAGCCTCAAGTGGCATACTCTGCCACCAAGTCCGCCGTTATCCAATTCACTAAAGCGACTGCCGTCATCTATGCCAACAAGGGTATTCGTTTGAACGTAGTTGTACCCGGCTTGATGCACACGCCGCTGGTCGGCTACCTCGCAGACAAATACGCCGGCGGTGATCTTCAAGGATTTATTGAGAAGCGCAACAAAGCCGTGCCGATGGGTCGTATGGGCGATTCTTTCGATGTTGCAAACTGTGCGGCATTCCTGCTGTCCGATTCAGCGCGCTATATTACCGGGCAGAAGATCGTTGTCGACGGAGGTATCACTTCATCAACCGGTTAAATTGGATTATACGTTATGACCTTGTATATACAATATAAATCCACTATTCTACTTCCGAGCGACTCCGGTCATCTTTCAAATAAATGAGTCATGTGATCAAATTAAACCTTATTCAGACATGCTGTACGTGTAAGTTCAGGTTTTCACTAACCAAGTAGTCAAGACGATCCCCCAATTCTGGTAAAAAGATAGAGTTAAATAGGAGCGCCTTTCAGCTTGTTTGAAATTAACAACGATTATGTTATGTACTATAAACTTCGTGTACCAATGTTTTGGGGGGCTATTTTCCTGTTATTTGGCACGGCGTCGTACCTAAGCATCATTCCAACAATTCGAGTGGAGGATTCGATATGTAAGGCTGGCTTGTAACCATTTTAACGTCATTCATTATCAAGGCAAATCATCATCTAGAGATGCGTCA
Source organism: Talaromyces verruculosus (assembly GCA_038993655.1). Lineage (NCBI taxonomy): Eukaryota > Fungi > Ascomycota > Eurotiomycetes > Eurotiales > Trichocomaceae > Talaromyces > Talaromyces verruculosus. The sequence continues at coordinate 80,556 of JBBVQN010000046.1, read as the reverse complement.
TGCGGCTACCATCAAAACATCCTTTGTAATTTTCAGGGCAATCCTTCTTACCCGCAGTTCAACATTTTAGAAGATTTGAGGCTTTCAATCACTCTTTTTATGTATCAGTATTTCGGTCATGATTTTGTTGTACCTCCGTACATTTACATCAAGCTCAGATCGGCGAAAAATACGATGATTTTACCCAACTCTAAGCTTTCCCGGATGATCGGAAAAGATCCATTACCCGCTCAACAGACTTGGTATAAATATCGACGCCTTGAACTTTAAGCACCGTCAACTCCATTTTACCAGCATTTGCAGCCACGAAATGGGTGTAATCATCGCGAACAGTCCTGTTGACGTTGATCTTAGACGCTCCGCAGTCAATAGCCTTGAGGAAAAGTTCATCCGACACGGGGTGGGTTCCGTGTAGAACGAGAGGCCGGCTAACAGTCTTCGAAATTGTGTGTAGTCTTGATTTCAAATGTTAGAAAAGTGGTGAATTTCTCGACTCAAACAGGCAAGCATACAAATCTGTGTTCCATGACTTCTCAGCACCACCAGGTCCGTAACCGCCATGGATGTTGCCAAAACTGGGAGCTAGGAAGTCGGCACCAGTCCTCTCCATGAACTCTTTTGCTTCCTCCGGCTTAGTGAAGATCGTTCCTATGTCAACGTGCGGGAGACCGTCTTCACCTCCCTCGATACGACCCATCTCAACTTCAACGGAGATCCCGAGTCTGTGTGCACGGTCGATATTTTGAGCACACATTGCGACGTTCTCCGATTCTTCCATCGTAGATCCGTCAATCATAATTGAGTCAAAGGGTAGAGTGAGTGCTAAGTCAATATCTGCCGGCTTAATGCAGTGATCGAGATGAACCGCAATAGGAACGGAGGCGGCATGCGCATAGTTGACGACGTATCGTACGAACTCAGGACCCTGGAAGTGCAAGGTCCAGGGGAAAAGCTGGATAATTGCCGGTGACTTCTTGGCTTCTGCAGCACGAACAACGGCCATTACACCATCGACATTGTAACTGCAGATTTTCGTTTTGTTAACAGAGGCTGCTTACTATAGAAGAATGCTCTGTGACCATTTGGACATACCAGTTGTACGCCCCAACAGCATATTTCCCTTGCTGGGCATTATGCAAAATAGACCGTGTACGGTTATTCTCGAGCGACCGAGCAGCCATGGTGAGTATCGGTATTGGGTTGAGGCATTGAAGAAGGTGGTTGCAAATATTTTTGTCCCAGAGCTCAAATTAAACGTTCTGAATGCGTGCTATGTGTCAGTCCATATCAATGTAGTAATCGTCATATCCATCATCCCCTCATATGGCGGGTATTTTTCCGAGCGGGTTGCGGAGAATGCCGAGTGTGAGAGGGTCCATCGACACCGACGAAGTGTATGTGAGCACTGTTAGAACTCTGGAAACTCGACTCTTGCTGTCTTCATTAGTGGCGATAAATCATGGAAAACAAAAATAGTATTCCATCAGGTGACGAGACTCAAAATGGATGTGGATGACAACGGCCCCATACCGCACCACAGCCTTCGGCATTTTCCCGCATCGCCCTTGTGGATTTATGGACTGTCAAAATAAAAGCTCCAGAGCTAATCAACACAAGGGTAATCCATTATCAGTGGTGCATGGTCTCATTACGGGTACGTATTTATCGCTGAATGATTGGCCTAGGTTTAGGCTTCGAAAGTGCGTTATGCGAAACCCGCAGCATGTGTCATTCGATATCTTGGGTGCTATCATGTTCTAGTCCTTTCAGTTTCCTTCATAACGGTTCCAGGAAATGTATTGGGGAAAGAGAGTATTTGTTCCCAGTCGAGGCCATCAAAATCAATACCGTTCAGGTCCATGTTCAGATCAAGGTCAGCTTGATCGGTATTGATCATAGAAGAATTCATCATGGAATAGTAATTGTTTTCCAAGGGTGGTAATTGCGACGGACTGAATGTATAGTTTGATTCTGATATACTTGGAATCGGTCCTTCATTCCGAATACTTGTAAGCAGTTGATAGGTTGTAGTTGTAAGAATCTCAAAGATTCGCTGCTGGTTTCGTACCGTCCTCCAGTGCTGAGAGATTCGGGACAGAATACTATTGCAACAGTACAGAGAATCGAAAGGCTTTTGGAACCAAGGATCACCGATAGTCACGACTATATAATTCGGATCACTGTCGGAAAGTTGAGAGAGCTCGTGGATGACGTGCAGGCAATACAGCATAATGAATCCTGAAGAGAGCAGGTCTTGCACACATGTCCAGTTCATCATACGCCATTCGCCCCATGGGAGATCCCGGTAACAGTGTGGTATCTCAGCAGCGCTCTCAAGACAACATCGAATCTCATCTAAAGTACTTAAATGAGACATAGTTTTCTGGCCCTGAGGTGGAATGACCATGATCTTGTAGCAACTTAGTTTCTCTTTGTAGTAGTTGAGGTGAATCCACTGAACTGAGTTGTATGGATTCTCTCCTTCTGGTGATATGTAAATTGAATTCTTCCACTCATCGAGGTCGTTGATAATATCATTGAAGGCCCTTTTATCGGAGGGAAAATCGATATTTCGCTTGCGTGATATACCCTGAATGCGGGTGGTAATCTGACGGATCTTGACATGCCGGATCTGCACTGCAACTTCAGATAGACCTCGATATTGTTGTAATTCAGTCTCGTTTGAATCGATTAGATCATCGTCTGCGTCAATAGGAAGCTAGAGGGAAAATCGGCAAACGTTAAATAGTGCTTCCAATACAATTAGAACGAGGGAATTTCCGAACCTCAGTTGTAATATCCGTTTCTTGAATAGCCATAGGTGTTCCAAGATTCGAGCTGGCATGCCTTTCGTTGATATAGGCAGACCAGAAAACTCGCTTCCGCATTTGCTGTTCCATAAGAGAAATGTTTCTCGGCGGTCTTTTGTGAAGATCACTCGCAGTGCAGATGCGAATAGCAAGTCGGGTCAGTTCCCACTTATTGCCAACTATGTATTGCCTTGTCAATATACAAAGGCTCTACATCTAGAAGGGAAAACATAGAAGGTAAAACTTACTTCCCATCCAGTGTTGTCCGGTAAAAACAACAAGGAGAAGTATATTCTGCGCCAATTCAACACCTGTCGTGTCTAGAGCATCTCCCTCATATTGCATAGCTGCTGTATAATAGTCGATTGCTGGAGCTGTATGTTGCCCTGTGCGATTCAGATAGAGTGCGCCAATAGCACAAACCATGAAAAACCTAAAAAGATCCTTGTTTGACAGAGATGTGCCGGAAGCTTGACATCGAAATACATCTGTTATCTGTGCTCGGTTTAGAAAAGGATGTAAGATATGGGGATCGTTTAAACTTTGTTCAGGATTAGTTATCTGATAGCTATTCGGATCGGACCATCACTGACTAGGTTTCAAGGAGATTATGCGCTGCTTCTGGCGTAGGATAATCTGCCATTTTCGAGCGACACTGGTCAAGCTGATTCTGTTCCTCGCTCACCGCGTTACTAAGATTCATAAGATAAGTTCCTCGTGCTTTATTCATCACTGCTGCAGCAACGAGTTTGGCGATCCTTGAAGTCGCTTAGCCAAGAAGTCTCTAGTGAAGACGCATGAACTAACGAAGTAATGCTTCCCCCTTCATTTTGCCGACTTGATCCTGCATCTCCAATGCGAATTGGCAACTCCGATGCATGCAACTGTTCATTTGGTTGCACCAATGTCGCTGGTGCAGGATCCTGAGAGGGTTCTTTTTCCGGGGTACTTTCACGTAGTTGGTCTTCGTAATAAGCAATATCTTTGCACAGGTTCACGACGTAGCTAGAGAAACGGTAAGTTTGATCCTGAAGAGCTCACATGTGCCATACACTAACCCTCGTTCGTACTCCCGTTTCGACGCAGCATCCACGATCAGGCAAGGTATTCCTGCCCGGGAACAATGTTTGCACTGTTGCGGCGAAGAGTCACACTATGTGCGAAAATACTCTTCAGTATACTGATGGCATGGATTAATAGCGCGATTTTCAACGTACCTTTAATTTCTTGAGTCGACATCTTTTACAGGCAGCCGCTGTGAATAGCGCCGGATTGCACTTTCCTCCTCTTTCTTTTGGTGTTGATGGGAGCATCGATCAAAGACTGCTTGTTGCTCGGAAAATTCCGACAAGCTGTAAGTGGACAATATAAGTAAGTTAGAGTATCATGCAATATCATGGCAAGTGTCAACAGTTAATGGCAGTGGTTGATGCTGTGGAGAGGAAGGACGGCTGGGAGTTCCAAAGTTGGCGACAGAAAAACCGCTGGCGAGGTCACGTGCGCAACAGACACCCAAGTCCAGGATTCTATGAGGCATCTATATTCGTGCGTGGATTTTGTATCTTCACAAGGTTTTGATGTTATTTTGCATGAAGTGAGTGAATGAAAAAGACTGAGGGCAAAGTCTAGGGTTATTGATATCTAGAGTGTTTATTTGTATAACTACCGCATGGTAACTATATAGATGCCGAGTTACCCAGACCATTGATGATCGCGTAGGCCGCTGCTCTTTTGGCTGGTGGCCAAGAGAGCGTGATTGCAACCCAGCTGAAGATCGTGCCGTTGATGGCAAAGGCAAAGATAACGAGGATAATAGAAAAGTACTTGGGACCGCAGCTGTCGACCGTCATGAACATGGCAAAACCGACGATCATAATTGGAATAGGATAGATGTAAAACCCATCGAAACGAAGAAATAATCAGTGACATATTTCCACTTATGATAACACGTAACTTATAAAAGATATGATTAATACCAAAATCCCCTATTAAACCGATCAGAAAGATACCCATGTCCATAGCTCCAGAACGTTATGAAAAGATAGGGAGGAGCAACGAGTACCAAGAAAATTATGTGATTGTCACCAAGAGTAGCCGGAAGTGTTAGTAAAAAAAGATTTGAAATCCGCAGGCAACAGTGATTGCCATTTAAGCGAAGGTCAATATCCACGTTTTGACGTCAGTAACAGCGAGTCTCAAACCTTACACCTGCGACATCCCACTGGCCTCGTCATTAACACACCCGCGGCATCAAAAGCCATAGACGATTCGTCACAAACTTTTCTTTCTCGGTGATCATACGCCAGGCGTGTGGGAAATCGGCGAGTGGAAAACATGTAACGACGCCAAAAAAAGACCGTAATGCTTCCTTCAATGATATAGAGCCATTGCCACGCTTTAATACCTCGTGCTCCAGAAAGGCCACTCAGCATACCTGCCGCAATCAGATTTCCAAAAGGCACCCGAAATCAGGGAGCCTGAGTAGAAGATTGCCATGCGTAGATTAAGTTCGCTTTTTTGGTACCATTTCGATAAGTAGAATAGCACACCAGAGAAGAACGGTGCCTCGACTAAACCTAGAATAAGCTGGCAAGTAACGATGCCGCAAAAGTTGGTGACTCGGGATGTCAAAGCAGCAACTGCCTTTACAATAGTTCAAGCGGAGATTTGAGGGAACTTAAGCGAGAATGTAACCGATGTACATCACAGAAAGTCCAATCTGGTATTGATCTCCGCGCAAATGTAGGTCAGTTTCAAGACCTTGCAGTCTTGCAGAGGCATAGTTGTTATTGTATGTGCATTAGTATCCCGGATATATCGCCCGAGTAAGTCCGTACCTGTCGATGTAGTTCATGAGGTAGACGAGAATGGCTAAAGGCAGAATCATAAATCAATACGACGAACCATACACTTCTCGATGATACGTTCTTCCTCAGTTAGCACAGCAACTCCCCTGATGAATTCTCCATGGCCCGTCTCAAAGGCCTCCTTTTCTTTAAAAGGTCTAGATGAAAGTGACGTTTTTCCTTGAGACATGACTTGCGTTTTGCTCGTGTCGAAGAAATAATAATGGGTTAAAAGATTTTGAAGGGGACAGGGCAGACTAGTAACCCCTTTTATGCGGTGTCACTAGATGTTAGGTAAGGCTCGGCTGTACCGCTGAACACCAGAATAACAGACATGGGCACAATTCGCCCAAGAGTTTCTGGGTTTCAAGCATTCTACAGAATTCCGAGTTAGACGCCGAAGACAGCTGACATCGGAAATCGATATCTATACTGTGGTAGCGTGAATTCGTAGATATGGTGGATCGAGCAGAACCAGCGGAAATCCCATACGCGGAAAACACCAAAACGCCCAAAGGCTCGGAAAAGTGTCAAGAATGAGAAGCAAGCTTTATCCACATTACCCCGCGATATTTCTGAAATGAAAAGCTTCCCTTGTCTCGTTTAGCTCCAGTTCACAGCTGTTCCTCAAGTTAGACGATCGTTTGATAAAACTCATACAGTGCTTCATCCGATCCTATATCATGAGTTCTAAAGACAAGATTGAATTTGAACAACTTCCGTTGGACCCACAAGGACCGCCTGGAAATGCTTGGGGCCGATTTGGAAAGGATGATGAGCTGGGAATGTTGAATTTGATTACGCCGGACGTGATTGTCAAGGCAGCGCAGGAAATCAAAACTGGGGTCCGGGTTTCCCTGGATTGGCCACTGAGCATGCCCTCGTACCCAAGCTTCGGAAGGAATCCATTTCAACAGGAAATGGTTCATAGGGCTCCGAACTGCATCAACGATGACATTTTGCACTTCAATACACAGGGTTCGACTCAATGGGATGGCTTCCGGCATTACGGTATGAATAGTTAAAGAAAATCAATTGTCTATCTGGAGAACGAATTAACCAGCTAACAACAAGTCTTTTCTAATTGTAGCCCACCAAAATTCCAAGCGATTCTACAATAACAGAACGCAAGAGCAGATTGAATCTTCCGATGTTATTGGACTACATGGTACGCCCCTTTCTTACCTTCAATTTCCGTTTGACATGAAGTGGTCAAGGAGGAGGTTTGTTACTGATCAATGATTCACTTTTCAGCCGTCGCCGAAGCTGGTGGAATAACAGGTCGAGGAGTCTTACTTGATTACGCCGAGTGGGCAGCATCTAAGAACATCAGTATTGAGGCCTTTTCGTCAACGGCGATTAGTGTTGAAACTCTCCAATCTATGGTGGACGACTTTCACATACAATTCCAGCAGGGCGATATTCTATTCATTCGCAGTGGTTATACTGCCGCTTACAACAAATTAAACGACAGTCGGAGAAAGGATCTGGCAGATCGACCCTCTCCCGACTTCATCGGAGTTGAGGCCTCGGAAAAGACTCTGCGTTGGTTGTGGAAGCATCAATTCGGTGCGGTAGCTGGAGACGCACCAAGCTTTGAAAGGGCACCAATTCGTGGACCACACGCAGACCCTAATTATAACTTGCATGAATGGGTGCTAGCTGGTTGGGGTTGCCCCATTGGGGAATTGTTTGACTTGGAGGCAGTCTCAAAACACTGCAAAGCTACTGGAAGATACACTTTCTTTTTGTCTAGTATGCCCTTGAAGGTACAATTGACCCCCCTGTCCATTGTGAATTCCACACACTAATCGTTCTCAATGTAGGTGATTGGTGGTGTTGCAAGTCCTCCCAATGCCTTTGCAATCTTTTAAGATAGCAAATTTCACTCAAGCGCGACGCATTGGTATTGTTCAGTATTCTCTAACAATCTTAAACATTCCCTTCATATAGAATTTTTAGAAACATATTATTTTGCATCCTTGTACTTATTACACGTCACATGAATATCTTGATATGCGAAATAAGTGACCTATGTAAATAAGTCTTAAACGTTATCAACCTAGATACCGGAAATTGATCACAAGCGCCACTGTAAGACGCAATAGAACGTGTGTATACATTGCCCAATCTACATAGCATCCTGGGTATTGGTGCTATTTTGGAACGCATCCATAAAGTCAAATGGGGGACCATCAAACCCTATATTCATGATAAATCCTAGTTCATCGCCCACCAGCCGATTCGTCAATCCATACTGTTGTAACAGAGATGTTAGTGCTTGATATGTACCTAGTCATGGTAGACCGGGTCATGAATTACCGTTGGTGGCAGCGATTGTTCGCCGACGTTTACTAACTGCTGCGTTTGGATCCTTTCTTGACTCGGCAACGGACTTGGTCCTCGTTGACCTGAGCGATGGTCAATGTCGGAGATACTAGCCATGCCGTTGTACATTTCTTGCCGTGCGATATATTCCTCTAGGGGTGGTTGATCAGGTTTCGGGAGATTGTGTGCTCGTTGCGCAATAAGATGGACCTCCTGATACACAGAAGGGGGATGATCAGTGTCTAGCAAGTACGACAGTAGCTAAGAAGAGGAGACAAAACCAGACGAACCTCTAGAAGCCTTTGTGACTGCTTGTTAGTACTGTTATCAAGCTTCCGATGTCCCTCCATCGCCTTCTCAAGCACTGTTTCAATACTGCTACGGTTCTCGACATCAGGATATAGTGTCAGGTAGACCGTCAAGATTGAGAGGGCGCAAAAGGTGAAATAAGACGTTGTCTATCAAGAACGTAAGAAGAGTCTCCCAATTCCCTTTTCGGTGACTATCAGCAGGAAGATGGCTTCAACTTACCCAAAAGACCGCATTATATGTACTGTCATCCTTGATCTTGCCTGCGAAAGATGCCATACGAACAGCGGCTTCGACGCATTTGAGAGCTATCGGTCCTGGCGACTGCCGCAATTGGTCGTTCGTATTCGCTTCTAGAAACTCATCCAGCAGAAAGCCTCGGTATAGAAGCATAGATGTGAAATAAAAAGCAGCCCGTATAGTCCGTTGTTGACTACATCCACAGTCAACATGGCAGCAACTAAAGGATTCCAGAAGTGTAAACTTGCCGTTTTATAATCCATGGCACATCGAAGAGAAGATCTGTGCCCTGAGGACCGCTGTGGGAATCTGGATGAAAGAACGAAGGTGTTTCTTGTAACCACCGCTGCAATTGAATCTCGAATCCAGCGACCAAGTTTTGTTTTGTGACCGTATAGTGGTTTCTCGCGCCATAAAGATGTTTCAAGATCTGACTAGTGATCTGTGTAAGTCTGTTCCGTGACAGGGTACAATTAGTAAAATAGGTCTAGACAGTATTATACACCAGCTACTCGGTGCAAATGCAACCTCACTTGATGTGTGCCACAACCCCAATCACAGTCTTTGCTTCCTGAGAACCCAGCTGACCACTCATTTCTGGACCCATTACTTCTGGGTAAGGAATAGTGATATCCTCATCATTAATCGCAACGGGACGACCGAGGGCTATGGATAGATATCTATCGAAACTGTCAGCGTGTGGTTCTTGAAGATAATGTTATTCACACATTACCGATCCATTCTATACAAAGACCAAAATAAACCTCTACGAGAGAATTCCTGTGCTCTATCCGGAGTCGTGGGCTGCTCCAGGTGAAAATTGATAATCTGTCCAAGTCGGACTGCCGTCCCCAATGTCAGCCATGCGCTATTGAACATATTGACGGCAAGTAGAAATTGGCACTAGGCACGTCGTTAGATGTAGCTAAGCAAACATTTCTAGTTCTTCACCTTCAAGCAGTTCCCCTGTAAGACTTCAATGGTCGGCGGGAAGATCGTTGTCGATTTCTCCAATCTTGATGCTGCTGTTTCGTACAAGTATGAACTAAAATCATCATTAGACCTGAAGCCCCACATCTTTCTGTATGGGGTATTATTACGCTTTCATTTTGTACTCTGATAGGTTGAGATTGTGTAAGGATGTGAGCCAGATGCATCTGCGTGCATCGTAAGTTCTCGGCATTCAACGTCAAGGTTGTTTGCAAGGTCACCCTACCCGATAGCCAATACCATAAACAGGACTACCATTCCGGCATCATCTCGAAGGACAGACTCTTTCTGCAGATAGAAACCATTGAGTAAATCTTCAATCTGCTTGCGGGGAATATATCGATATGTGGCGTTGGAGTGATTATAGAAGCATTCAATGTATTCTTCGGCGACATTGCGAGATAAAGGTAGCAATGGTATTCTGGGTATACTTTCCACGAAAAGCTCTTCTGCGGGCTTGGACAGGTTTCTCGGAAAGAGTTGACCCATAGACATCAAGTGGGCGTAGACTCGTTTGAGAAACGTGTGTGTGCTGGCATCTCCTATGTCATATAATTAGAAAAAGAATTTCATACATCAGAGGATTACTCTCTTGCCTCTATCATCGTCTGTACGTGACTCCAGCGAGGCTTCATTTGGCGGTTCATACTCCGGAATTGTAGAAGTTTTTAATGTACCAAGTGGTTCGCTACGGGCATGTAATTGATCTTGCAGTACTCGAGACGTACGTCTCCTTCGTTTTTCAATGCGATTATAGGTGGATCGATAGGAACATTCTGTCAATTGTAACATAAGCAAAGAATAAGTCACTAGACGACTTCAGAGGAGATGGCAAATCGTCCCACCACCCCGTTTCAACATACCGACTCCAACAGATGAACATCGATGACACGGCTATACCAGTCTTCAGTACAATTTACACACTACATCTTGTAGCACGTATGGTAATACTTACCTGTAGTCCATCGCATTTGCACTTTCGCTTCTTGCATTCGTCACAAGCCCGCGTCACGTACTTTTTACGCGGCGTTGGACACGAGCCCAGTGCATCAGCTAAGCTTGACGTATTCAACATTGAATCCCACTTTCTCAGACGGAATTTGTTAGTCTTTTCTTAAATCATGAACTCCGATGGAGGAATATTGGCGTTTAAGAGATATGGGGATTTTCAGTAGGTACCGGAAATTTTTATCGGAAAATATGAGCCGGGAATGGCTTGATGCAAGGCGAAAATATCGGAAATTTTGGCCAGATTTTCCGTAATTTCTCACACTGCATGTGCTCCTATTCGTCCTCCGTATTTGCTTGTTGACGCTAAGATTGGCTTATGGGGAAGATCAGCCTATTCTGAGATTCTCACGTCAACACCCAATCGCATCATTACTTGTATGTTCGGACATAAATCCGGAGTTGAGGGGCAAGAGGATTTAATGGTTTTAGTATCTAAGGCGCCTTTTAAAAAAGCAAAATACCCAAACTTTCTCTAGAAATCTTCACAATATTCGAATTCTCTTGATACAATATTAATTGACTATATCCGCTTTGTACAAATGATGGCTCCGTCGTTGACAACAGACGTTTCGCCTGTTCCGGCGCAGACAAAGTCGGTCGACACCAGCAACAGAACCGACAAACCGGCTCAATTACAAGTGCTCGGAAAAACAAAGGACGGCCGAAACTTGAAGATCAGAAGTTACCCAAGGTTTGAAAACCTGGAAGACGAGCGACTGTATCGCAAACAGCACTTGGCCGCTGCCTTCCGTGTCTTTGCAGACCGAGGATTTGACGAGGGTGTTGCCGGGCACATATCAGTTCGCGATCCTATTCTCACTGATCATTTCTGTACGTGATTGAAGTCCTATTATCTTCTCCTTGTTGTGAAAGGCTCTTAAGGTTATAACCCTAATAACCCCAAAAAACATACTAATGCCAGTCAGGGATCAACCCCCTCTCGGCCCACTTCTCACTGATCAAAGTGTCCGACCTGATCCTAGTAGACGAAGAAGGACTGGTGGTTGAGGGAGACGAGCCTATTAACGCCCCAGCGTTCGCTATTCATTCCGAGATTCACAAGGCCCGCCCCGATGTGCATGCCGCCTGTCATGCCCACAGCGTTGCTGGCAAGGCTTTCTCTTGCTTTGGCAGGGAGTTAGACATGATTACACAAGATTCTCTCCGTTTCTATAAGAGTCACGGTGTTTACAGGGATTTCAAGGGGGTTGTCCTAGATAGCGAGGAAGGCAAGCGTATCGTCAAGGCCTTGGGCAATGGAAAGGCCGCTATCCTTCAGAATCATGGCTTGCTTACCGTTGGTGGAAGTGTTGACGAAGCGGCATTCTGGTTCATCAGTCTTGACAAAACTTGCCACGCTCAGCTCTTGGCCGACGCCGCCTCGGCAGCCGGTTACAAGAAGATCATCATCGATGAGCAAGAGGCAGAATATGCAGCACAGCAGGTCGGAGGACCCGAGAAAGGATGGTTGGCATTCCAGCCTTACTACGATGAGCAACTAGCCAAGACTAAGGGCGATTTCCTCCTATAGTTTGCTCGTGTTTTGTGTAAAATCATCCGAATATGATAGGTCTATGAGGTTATATTTTGTTTCTGCATTTAGTTCACAGCCGTTCATTTATACATATACCTTTTTCTTGACATAATTTAGGAACGTTTACGTAAATACCCTCCACTATTCTCACCGCAGTACGTTGATCGGAGTCGATAATAGAGCATTTTTACTTCAGAGCAGTGACACCAGAAACGAGAACAGTATGCGCCCAACTGCTCAGTAGCTTCCAATTGTTTGATGAAATGTTGAATGCATACACATATTCCTAGATCCGAGTATAGATCAGGCCTATCCTATTACGTATACGTGGAATATGAAAGCATAAACAGCCGTGCAAAGAACAAGACTCATTTACTGTACTCTGAAGGCAGTGCTGAATACCATGTTTTTCAATACGAGGTCCAGAATATTCGTAAATGAGCAAGGTGTCTATTTTTAGTTTAAGCACAACAAGATTTACAAATATAAAATTTCAGCGCACAGTTATTGATTATAAAGCGGGGAAGAGTTAGAACAAGATCATAGGGCTGAAGCTGAACGATATTCCCTTTCTCTAAACGCCGATTGGGCGAATCTACCCCGGAGAATCAGGTGCCATGACGTCCACGTTTTTGCATTTATTAGACTCCGATCTCGTAATTTTCAGCACGGTCCGCCTAAATTTTCTGCTTCTGCTGAGAGGCCGAGTTTCAGTAGCATTGACAGTTCAAAGTTTACATTGAACTTTGTCTTATTCCATCCAATACTCATCGGAGGCTCAGCATATCCGGAATTTACACAACGCGCATTTCTGGGGATATACCTTGTTGTCTTAGACCTCCTTGGCAAAAAGCAGCAAACGTGGCTTTGAGTTGATCACGTTACGAGATTCTCGTATTCGATCTGATTATTTTTATGATTAGTGGGATATCGATACTCTCAAGGCAGGACTGCATAGAGGATGATCGAATGTTGAATGTTGTTCTACTAATGTCTACGAGACAAAGTACTCATATTTCACGATATGGTTTGAAATTACCTCGTACGAGGTTCGCCTGATCCAAAAGGGCTGAATATATTTCTTTTCTATACTTGGAATTCAGTCAGGCCGCAGCAACTACGATCCGGATCAATCGGCAAGACGTCATGGATGGGGTGATCTCTCTCAGGGCCATCGGACGGAGTTTTTCATGAGGCTATCGAGGCCTTCCATGCATAGTTGAACTGAGACATGCCTGCTCAGCTGATGATCAGAGTCGAATTGCCTACGTTCGATTGTACGAGCTTACTCATGATGAAAAGGTATAAAGAGCCTCGATTTTCCCAAGTATCGTTGGATATTATCATTCCAGAACACAACAATTACAGACAATATACAACTTACAATACAAATCAAGAAGCTAGCTTCAATACTATTTGAAACTCAAGATGATCTTCTCCATAGTCTCATCTCTCGCTCTCCTTGCCACCTCGGCGGTCGGCCTGCCAAGTGGTTTCGTGGCTCGTCAAAGCCCTAACGAGATCACATTCACAATCATCAACGATCAAACCGGTGCTCAAGCCGCCGCTACCGTCCCAATTGATGGATCTGTTGCAGCATTCCAAGACCTCTTCGGCACTAGCTCTCTCGCATCGAATGGGCAAATCCTTGCCACGTCCAGCCAACTCATTGCTTTCCCGCAGGGAGTCGATTGCATCATCTACCAGACTACTATTGACGTTATTGGCCATCTCACGCCTGAACACACCTATCTTGATCTAGACGGAAACCCGAATGCTGCTATTCCAGTCGATGTTTCCGGCGACCACATCACTTGTTCTTTCTAAGTCCATCCCCGGTCCGAAATCACATTCGACGACCAGCACAATGTTTTTTGTCGGATGCTACCAGCATGTGAAGCCTTGCATTAGATTGAAGAAGATGTGGTGATATGAGAGATTATAAGCATTGTTTCCATTTACTAGGCACACTTTTGTAATGTTTAGGGTTAGTGTTAGGCAATCTACATTTTAGGGTTTTCTTATTTACAGTCTATCCTTGGCAACAAAAGTAATCCCAAGCGCTTGCTTATGGTCCGGCTGGTTGCCGGTCGTTGGCGGATATCAAAAAATCTGTTTGGCAAGACTCGGATCAGATAGGGACTGCGTTAAATTATGAGGTGTTGCTTAGATGTCTTAGGCGTTTGATATTCGAATCTGTAGAGATAACGGCCACAGCCATCAAACTAACCTGGGCATAGCTATCAATCCCATATCGTAAATAGAACGAGTCAAATATATCATCATATAAACTTCTACTTAATTTTAAATTATGGTAGAGAAGCGTAATCAAGGGGATCTTGCCATCTTGGTGATAAACACCAAGAATGTGACTTGGTCCACCCGAGTGTATCACTGTTTAGAGACCCAAGTCAACACCGAGGAAGCCGGAACATAGTTAATCGCAGATATGGTTGCACAATACTTTGTTGATATGGCCATTAACCAAGTAGCTGTCTGCTATTGTATATACACACTTGAAGAATCATCAATTCCATTGAAAGCTTCAGTGTCATCTTGTAAAATCTGCGTCCCAGCCAGCGCTTTTGAGAAATAGCTCCCACACGCGTTCTGTACATAGATCAAGCTGTCAATCTAAGGGTTAATTCGTTTCAGATAGCTCTCTTCAAGATATTTTCTAGATTTGCTCCATCATGACGCGACGGAAATTTGTGATGTTATACTCAGGTTCAAGGTCCCATGTCCCGAGGTCGTCCTGGGAGAAGATATATATTTTCATCTGCGATGCATTGAAGTATATCTCTGTGATCCGATTGGCTCGGATAAGCCATGACATCTTTAGTCAGCAACAGAACATCCGATTGGACAGATCCATGGTTAGTAAGCAATTTGGGGTCCACTCTACGAAGCTGCATCGATTGACGGACGCAATGAAGTAGTCTATTGCTATGCTAAGTGAAGACGATTAATGTATCATAAGTATAATTGACCCTAGCCATAATTTCTTTGCTGTCTAGCTTTTGCGCAGTCGTACCACTCTTCAAAGTGAGGCACTGTCAACGCTGTTCGTGAAATCCGACTCCCGAGGAATTTTAAAAATCAAGCAGGCCGGATTGGCCGGAGCATTGATATCTTCGTCCGTTGATTGGTCGTAAGGCGTAATTACATAATAAACTCCAGGCTTGGCGCGTATTGTGCTTTTGTTTAATTTTTTCCTTTTTGTGAATTTCTTGCGCGCTTCACTGACACCTGGGTCTGCTATACGTATGTCAAAAATCAAGATCATGGACCCGATTTGCAGCGCTGGAAGACAAATGCCGCAGGATTTGCTTGGGGGATGTTTGAGAACAACATGATATTCTCAGCGCCATGACTTTCGTTTTCTGACATATGAGGCTGAGCCAACGGGCTTTGTTTTTCGTCGTTAGGTTTACCTGTATGAGCTGAGCATTTAGGCAGACGTCCTCATCTTGACTCCTCAAATATTTACAAATCATTTTGTCCCTTACTTCTTACCAATAACCTCTAGAATTCCCATTTACGACGAAGAAACCATAAGAAAACCACAAAGAAGCACATCAACCATGTCTCTCGAAATTCGTCCCGATTTCCTCCCGCCACAAGCTCCTCAGAATGTAACAAGCACCATCATCGACTTTACTGCCACAACTCCACCGATCCCAGAATACACAAACTCTTTCGCCGCGGTCATCGACAATTTCATGACCGAAGCCGAGTGCAAAGAACTTCTCACCCTAGCCGAGCAGTCAACCGAAACCGGAAATTGGGAACGTGCAATGATCAATGTCGGCAATGGCAAGCAAGCCATGGCGACCGAGTATCGAAATTGTGGTCGCATTATATTCGATTCCCCAGAAATCGCAGACAGGCTTATGGCGCGACTCAAGCCGTTCTTTGAGCGTTGGGATGCGGTCAATTTACAGAATAAGCTTGACGTTACGGGTGTGGCGGGGAGGAAGAACGCATTTAATCTCACGCGACTGAATGAGCGATTGCGGTTTTTAAAATACGTCGGAGGGGAATACTTCCGTCCTCATTGTGATGGCAATTATCGCACACCCGATGGGAGCGAAATCTCGTTCTATACGATCCAGCTTTACCTGAACGGCGAGGGAGAAGAGGGACAAGATCTAAAGGAGTTTGCAAAGAGGCACAAAAGAGAGCTCAAAGGTAAGGGCATCAAGTCAGACGACAGGAAACGCGCCGACAAGGAGAAATTACTTGGTGGCGCGACGAGCTTTATGCCATCGTGGCAGATGGAGGATCAATTTGTTAGAGTTTGGCCCAAGACGGGCCGGGTGTTGGTGTTTCAGCAAAGAGACATGTGGCACGGCGGAGATTCGGTCTACGGAGGAACAAAGTATACCATGAGGACGGATGTGATGTATTCAAGGACTGCATTGGCTTGACGATCTTTTTTGGGCTTTTAATGATCCAGGTCAACAATAATGCTACAACTTTGAAACACAATCTATTGTCGGACCAGCCAACTAAGGACCGACAATATCTTGCAAATCATCCGTTCTTCTTTTTTCTATCCATTCAATAGCCTCGGCCAGGTTTCTGCACACATGAGGCTGTCCTCGTTCCTTGTCACTTGGAGTGGACATGGATCCCTCAAGTGTCATATCGAGGTTGCATAGAATGTTATTTCGTAGATACTCGAAGCAATGAGCAGCGTGATACGGGTTGTCTGAGTCGCTCGGTCCGTTGACGATGAGTTGATGGTAGCTGTCAACTGTGTAGTATAACTATATCCATGTCAGAGTTGGACCCCTTACCAAATAAGTTAAATTTTGATAGACTTACGCAGTGTAATGCATGTGTCCAGGAGGCTTCGAAAATCGGTCCAGATCTGATGGGATCGTCGGTTATGGGATCACCAAGGAGAGGGTGTTCCTTGTAATCCGGAACCAGGATACTCCCACTGCCCACTGTTTGAAAATAAACTCAGTTAGCACTGTGAAATGCGAAATTGAGATAGCAATGAATGCGAAAGGTAGACAAACGTGGCATCAACAAGTCCCAGTTCCTCCGAATTTCCATTCTGTTATCATTCGAAGTCATATTTGGAACGTATTTGTCCTCCTCCGGTTTGAGGTACGTATATGTATGAGATACTGCGTTACAAAGTATTAGCTTTCTGCGCGACATGAGGTCAGTAAGCCACCAAACATACAAGTTTTATAAAGCCCATTGATATCATCACCAGTTTCCACAAATCCTTCCTTGCCCGATAGTACGCAGTTGTCGCTCTTTTCTGGTACCGGTCGTATCAAGAATACCATAATGAGAAGTTGTAGGGATAGAATCAATAACCAGCGAATCCACGTTAATAAATTCTCTGTGCTTGATCGTTTGGTTTCAATATATGGTGACATGTGCGGTTGTTGTGGAATATGGAATGATTTCCCAAAGGACTCTATCGAGCCAACTCTCGTGGCTGGTGAGGCGGTGCCTTCAATGTCGTCTTCCTCATGCTCATGATCGAATAAGATGCGATAGGAGACATCTTCCGTTCTTGCTGTCGCCATATTGGATAAGTTCCGGAGAATGTGGAAGACGTGCTAATCTAAGATTTTGTGTGAAGTTCGATTGAAATGCATCAGAGATATCAAGTCGAAAAAACAATGACTGTTCCTCGAGATAGAATCGAAATTGCATTTCTAGGGAATACCTAGATATTACGGGGCCACCCAAAGACATAGTACCTGCTACAATGATATATGAGTACTTCGAGTATGGTATGCGACAATGAAGAACTAATAACTATAGCAAGTATCAGTCGATAAGTCTGTAGCGTAGATGAAACTCGTAGCGGTTTGAACTCCGTGCATCCGGGTTGGATGGTATCTGATACATTGGTGAAGAGTCAAGGCGTAGTGGCCGGGAAATATATCGCGATGAACGATTTTTGATTCAAGCCTATTATGAATGTAATCTGGGCTCTGTGGACAATAACCTGTAACATAACGATAGAAGGGGTAATGAATCTTCTAATATTGCCGAGGCTGATCCGAAACGCTGCATATTAAGCACCTAGAACTCCTGGGGTAGCCTGAAACCGTGGTGTTTGAGCCTGGTATAAGCCCGTTAGGTATTTACAACAGCTTGGTATCGACCTTCCAAGGTTGGTTTTTCAAGGCCTCTTCAAGTGAATTCTTTAGCTAAGTGATATGGCACGGTATGACTCATGTATAGAGTGCGAAGAATTCAGAAAGAAATGTAATCAATTGATATGCACTTTTATTAGTTACAATAAAACAGCTATAATACAATGATTAATCAACTCAGAACCTCCATATTTCCCACCGAGTTCTCCAATGCCCACTCTCTGACTTGGTCAAAATCTCTGCAAATATGTCTCGAATTTAGTTCGGGCCATGCTTGAGGGTCTCCCTCGACCATGTATAGAGTAAAAAGTCCGATATCAGCCGTACATTGAATGTTCATTCGAAGTACTTCTAAACAATGATCTAGAAATTGTATCAGTATGCCGTTCGTTCATTGCTGTAGTCAAAAAATTAAGATATCTCACCTGTATGGTGTTGTAGTGCTTCCCGACCAGCAGCAAACTCCCCTCCTAAGGGTTCGTAGTACTCTTTGTATGTGACTTTTCTAAGTAGATTGAGACAATGCAGGTGATGGAAAACTTCCATGCCGACACGATATCCTTCCTCGCCAGTCACAGGATGATTAACTTTTAGAGAATATTCTGGCATGCCCAATTTTGCCAAATCGGACTTTGGAATCCATTGATCACCGACTAAGAAACGTGAGTTCAAATTGATGCAGAATTGGTTTGCAAAGAGTACCATCGTAAGAAATCTCTCTCCATGCCGCGTCAACCTCCGGGCCATATCCTACGAACTTTTGTGCGGATTTAGTAAAGTTGTACTTTACATCGTTGTATTTGACAGACACGTCTGCTGGCGCTGCAAAATTGTCAGAAAGCCATCTAGTTATCATGTCTTTCCCTGAGATAAGACTCACACCATGCTGAGAACTGGCGGACATAGCCCAAAGTCGCATCACTTCGTGAACTCGTGCCGAATATGAATAACGTAAAAGAAGTCAAAAGCAGCGTTAGGTGTACCATCCAAATCCCATATGACTTGATCGTTGTGCCAAATATTTGAGTATCGGAATCTGTGTACCTTGTAGTTTCTGGTAATGGAACGTAAGAATCTTCCAAGTCGTCGAGTTTTTCCGTTTGGTTGAATGCAGTGTATAGAGGCGATCGCTCAGGATCTCTGGATATCGAAGTATATTTGAAAGCCATTGCAGCTTGTCCCTGATGCGTCGTGAATATCGTGAAGAACGATCGTAGTACGGATGCCGAATAACTGGAAAAGCAAAATTCATTCCACAGACAATAAAGCATCCAAGATAAGTGAATTTTCAACATCAAGTGAATGTTTGATTTGACCTGTATTCAACCAGAGGTATAATGACCCAGCCTGGTTCGAGAACCCGACAAGCAGGTGGACCAGCCATATAGGGTGCGACAAGAATCGTCTCATAAGCTCGGGGAGATTTACCATTACCTCGAACTTCCAATACATAGCTGTAGATCTGTCGCGAATTGAGAGCCGCGTTTGACACTAGTGTGTCCTCAACGCATCCATGTTAACCCTAATGAGCCGCTTCTCCTGGCGTCATGGTGTCCAATAATTTGCACGATGCGAGCAGGAAGATATTTTTATACAAACAATCTTCACCAATTATTGCATAAGATTATATCAATCTCGGACTTACACTCAACATGTAACTGATCTTAAACCTGCTCTATCTAGGAAGATGAAACCCGAACTGCTGCATGATGGGATATCCGCACTAATAGCTATAACGCACCTTACTATGCTATATTGCAATCGCTATCTTATGCCATGTCGGTCTAAATGCTATTCAAACTACGTTATAGCCAAGACTACTGTTACGAGGAGTATTTTGGCGTGCGGCATTATACGTCTTGATTGTTGTCTCGAATACCAAGCTGTGAGACAGGAACAACAACAACAACAACAACAACAACAACAACAACAACAACAACAACAACAACAACGACATCAATATGGTAGCTTCGCGGAAAGGCATTTAAACTTTGCCTCAATATTGTAAAAATCTATATAAGATAGCTGATGGAGGTGCAAATGTTCCAACTTTATCTTATCCATCTCATCACTTCTCTCCCTTTCCTATCAGTCCATTCTTGCTCAGCTGCTGGTCAGTTCTTGCATTTCTATTCATTCCACTCTCTTGACATATTCAATCGTTTTTCGCTTTTTTATTACTTTCTTCACCATATTCGTTATGCGCTTTTCGTCTCAAGTCGTTTTCGTGAGCCTATTGGCCTCTAGTCAACTTGTTCAGGGCTTTCAACCTGGTGTTGTGGCTCGTGATCTGGAGAAGAAATATGTGGTGAGATAGTACTGTCGTTCTGAATCAACTAAGAAGAAATATTCTCATGCAAGTTGATACAGGGCTCTCCCTCCACACTAGCCAGCAGATGGGTCCAACTTCTATCCTCCGTCGAGGCTCGTCACCATACCGAAGCCCAAATTGCGGCCAAGGAGGCAAAAGCTGCAAAACCCGTAAAGAATGGCAAACGCGAACTTGATCACACTGAAGCTCAGATCGCTGCTAAGGAGCACGCTGCTAAAGGAAAAGCCAATAATACCACCACCACCCATCATCATAAGGGAGCAAAAAACAAAGGTGCCGGAAATACCACTGTTACTGCCACTAATACCACCACCACCCATCATCATAAGGGAGAAAAAGCCAAAAACGCCGGAAATGACAAACGTGAACCCCAGGAGGCTGACGAGTTTGGACCTTGGGATACTACCGAGGATGAGTTCGGGTCTTGGGTAGATAAGAGAGACCCTCACCATACCGAAGCTCAGATTGCTGCCAAAGAGGCTGCTGCCGCTAAGAAGAACGCAAACAACAAGCGAGAGGCCCATCACACTGAAGCTCAGATTGCAGCAAAGAAAGCAGCGGCCGCAAAGAAGGCAGCAAACTCCAAACGTGAGCCCGAACCACAGGAAGCTGATGAGTTTGGCCCCTGGGACACCACTGAAGATGAGTTTGGTTCATGGGTCGATAAGCGTGAGGCTCATCACACTGAAGCCCAGATCGCCGCCAAAGAGGCAGCAGCAGCTAAGAAGAACGGAAACCACAGCAAGCGAGAAGCGCATCATACCGAAGCACAGATTGCCGCCAAGAAGGCAGCAGCCAACAAGAAAGCAGGACACAACAGCAAGCGCGAGGCTTCGCCCCAGGAAGCCGATGAGTTTGGACCCTGGGACACCACCGAGGATGAATTCGGTTCCTGGGTTGACAAGAGAGACCCCCATCACACTGAAGCTCAAATCGCCGCCAAAAAAGCCGCAGCGGCTAAGAAAGCAGGACACAACAAGCGCGAAGCTTCACCTCAGGAGGCGGATGAATTTGGTCCTTGGGATACCACTGAAGACGAGTTTGGTTCCTGGGTGGATAAGCGAGAGGCTCACCACACTGAAGCTCAGATTGCTGCAAAGGAGGCTGCTGCAAAGAAGAAGGGAACAAACGCTTAAGTATCATTATTTGTGATGGCTCTACCTTGAGCGGATTGGTTGTTCATGGTTGCCAGTCTTGAGATCAATGTCATGGATTGATCAGTCACTGAACCATATGGAACGAGCTGGAATGTCTGGATGTGATTTTGTGATGATTATTCGCGGATTATTTTGTGAACTGTATATGGAATTGTGAAATTGACATGATGCTAGAAAGGTTTCAAGGAAAAATGTATCTAGGAAACCATACTTAACAATACAAGGAGGGAGACTGAGAAATCAAACAATACAGTACTTTCTATTGAGTTGTAATGAGTTGTGAAAGGATATGCTATTATTATCAAGGATCAATTAAACTAGGGAATGATAGTCATGGGCCAGAATGACTCAGAGTCCTGTCATACAGGGCTTCTGGGCCACGTTGAGCGTTGTGCTGGCAACTCTTCCTCTAGTAACGGCGCTTTCCAGTCCTCTAGTCGCTCGGCGTCCCATATAGCATAACCCCAGTCCCAATCCTTTTCACTTGAACGATCATAAAAGAGCACATCCTCCAGTCCTTCTCGCTCAGTAATATTGGGAAGTAGCCATGCCCTTTTCTAGCCTAGATTAGGCTGTTCAATTGTAGGTAACGTGGACCCCTGAGAGGAATTGTGCCAAAGAACAGAGAATAGGCTTCGTTTTCTGTTTCGAGGGTTAGCCGAATGAAACTACATGCATGTTGTCACTGGAGAAGAACAAAATAAAGCTGCCTATATTGAGATAATACTCTTCCAATAGGTTCCTCTCGATCTCTCGCTCCTCTATGTAAAATGAGCACAGAGAGATAATTCATAACCACGTAATGATGCCATGCAAACTCCGAATGTTCCCCCTACTGGAAAAAAGAAAACCAAACGGTGCTGAAAGTCTCTCGACAATAACTATCCGCTCCTGGCTCAATATGATATGAGACACATCACCCAGTCCATGGGTGCAAAGTCATGCCATTGACTCAGCCCTGACCTAAGGGTTATGAGCTATTCAGCTTCAATGCTGCCTGTCGCGTCTGTGTTACTCTATGTAGTCACCTCCGTAGTTTCAACATAACCAGTGGATATGGACCTAATATAACGAAAATGATATATCTAGTTCGTTCCTTGTAAGCAATGTATGGAGCTCATGATATAGAAAAAGTGAAACAAGAAACAGCAACAGTTACATAGGTCTATGTCGATCCTCCACTTTGGTTTAGTTCTCTCTATAACGTCCTGTGATACCATCGTTCGTTAGAGCAAGTTTCTTCTGTATCAAAACCACAGCACACATAATATCCTCCATCACTGCTCTTAGTGTAAGCACCTTCTGTCCTCTAACCTCGTCTTCTTCTGCTTCTTCCATCTCACTAATCCCATACGGTAGCAAAGGATCTAGAGCAAAAAGTTGGACATGGGCCCTGAAGCTCTGCTTCTCGACTATAATGACCAAATTTTTGAAGGTAGGCGACATCGTGCATTCTCTACGGTGCTCCCTTTCATAACTGCCGGGAAAAGTATCCCCCTCAACAAGCCACTCAATAGGGTCTCTCATCTGCTTCTCGAGCTGCTGGCTAAGGCCTTATGACGCGCGATAATATCCGTGATGTCCAAGCCATCCGTCCGCATAAACCGGGCGAAAAAGCGCGTTTCGTGGGTCGAATCGGTCTCTCTACCATTGTGAACCATACCCCGTAGAGCCGTCCACATAGACCTCTTTGCCTTGGTCCCCAGCCCGTCTCCCCTCTCATCCGCGATCGCATACATCCCGGAAGCCTTGCCGCAGAAGTTATGCAGTTCTTTCAAGGAAAATGTATGATGTGAGAGGATATATCCTGGAGCTCAAAGGTAATATCAGGGCTTGAGATGGAGTTTATAAGATAAAGGTAATTAGCTGTTTCACGTCTATAACGTTCAATTACGGTGGCAGGTGACTTGGAAAAGGCGTCGATAGGTAGGATGAATGAAGGAACCAAAGGGTTAGGGAGATTCGGGTCGAGAGGGTGGCGCCATTTCTCCCAGTAAGCTTCCGTATCGTCCATTGTATTGGGATTTGGGTGTTTGAAAGTGAAGGCTTTTCTGCTGAGATTGATATGGCTATAACTGTACTCTGTTACTTACCCCTCCCTGTACAACACCAGAAAAGTCCCGGTTTACGGTACGGTACGGTTCCTTTCATCTAGTAAGGGTTATCATCTAGGGAGTTGAGTTGGTGTTTCCATCGTAGCCTTCCATGGCTACTTTCCATCGTTGCTTTTATTGCTGTCTCTTTTGAAGGAACTTACCTCGTCAAGACCCTGGTGTGTTTCAACCGCTGCAAGGGTCGTCCATAATACTCTGGTGGTCGTTCATGTCAGTGTGCCCTGACACCTGGCAGATCCGGCGTGGTCAAAGATCGTAGTCCGCAAAAACAGTAAGATACTAATAACGAGGCTAGTCTAGTCTAAAATTCACGTTGGCTTCTCAAAAATATCATATCAACGGGGGTATCTGCAAGCCATCCGTTGGAAGCGTGTGCTGAAGTACTACGTAGATTCTATCTATTAATCGATTGTGTCCAAGTTACATATTTATAACCGATTTTAATCGAGTAGGCCTTTGTAGCTGATTGGGACACTAAGACATAGTTGTTACTGGCTTATATGTCAATAACTTAGCATAAACACTACAAAAAGAAAATTAAAAGAGGGACATCCAGTAATTTTCTGGCTTTAAAGCAATCTGTAAGATTGTTTCACATACAACTTGACGTATACGCCAGTGTTACCGTATTTATCAGCAGTCATCAATTGCAATATCAACTCAAGGGTGATAAGACGCTGCTGACATTTCCGGCGCCTACAAGGGGTCAAGGGTGCCCTAGCAGCCGCGGTCCTAAGAGCGTAGAATTGGGAATAAGAAAGGATCAAGGACTCCGCGAAACACCTATTATTCTGATAGGTATAAACGATATCAAGCAACACATGCAGGGTACGGACGAAACCCCAAGCTGTTCGACTTCCCCAACCAATCGATGTTGCCTGTTTACTTAACACCCTGCCCATTCACAGCACTGACTACAGTTAACACTAGTTTGATAATGTAAACGTAAGGTAATGCTGAGATAAATACCGTAAAATCAGAAATTGGGGGCTGAAGCCTGTCACTATACGCTCCGTTACGTTAATACCCTCCGTTACATTGTCGATCCTCGATCCTTGTTTCCTGAACTCATGTTTGAGCGTCTCCACGAGGCATAGGGAGCCTTGGAGCCGCTTGCCGTCATCCGTTCTGTTAACCGAGGTGCTTGAATTTTATCCATATGTGGGCGAACGCCGCAGATTCTTTGAGCTGTGTATTTCTGTTATATTTCCCATACCCTCAATGTCGATTTATCAGGCTAAGCGCATCCATTCTCATACACCGAGCATCATGTGTCTAGATAATATATGCAGACTTGGCTCGAAATGTATAGTCATGATTCGCGAACAAGAATTCTCAATATGACTGTCAAGCTCCAGAAGTGAGGTGGCACACAAATAGGTTCTAAGTGGTCCCTGACATGGGTATATGATCCATAGTGCCGTATCAAAGATTCCTCGAGACAATGGTGCGATGGTGATAGCCATTTGCGACCTGGGTGCCACACATCATCTGCAGTTTCTTATTTTAGGCAAAGCCAATCCTAAGAGGTACATAATCTCCTGGTTCAAGCCCGTGGGATTCTGCACGAATCTGTTCGAGTGTGCCAACTGTGCTAATTTTCACTATCGATATCCTTTCATGAAAGACAATCATGACGACTCATTTTGAAAGTTTCGGAGAGATGGACGTAATGGGAGATCTCTGGACCCATAGTACCCAATTTGTATGTTGAGCTCTACGATTATCGTTACTGCTTGGATGCGCTCTAATTCCCCCTGCTAGCAACACAACGACAGTCTTACCGATATCAACCTGATGGCACAAAATGATCCATCCATGTGTTTCGTAGGTACCGCAGGTCAGTATCTGCAGGGCTCGGATTACGGCCATGTTGAACAAAGTTTGTTAGACAATGGCATACATTATGGGTCAAGCAGAGTCGACACGTATCAGGCACCAGTTCTGCTACCTAATTCGAGTGCAGAACCGAATGTGGGTTTTGACCCCGATAGCACGATTATACTCGACGACGACATATTGGCCCCAGGGCGCTTGTCCCCTTGCCTACTCCCGCCAGAGAATATCAACACGGCAACCAAGCACATACAGCCTCAACCCAAAACGAATAAACCCAGGCGGCAGGCAACACAGCACCAAATACAACGCAAACCAGTTATACATAAGGAGGAGGAGAACAGTTTTATCCAGAGCCTTCGAGCCCAGAATGTACCTGTACCTTGGAAGGAAATCTCCAAGTTATTTTTCCAGCGATTTGGCAAGAGTCTGAGCAATGCGAGTCTCCAGATGCGCATGCTACGCCGACGGAAAAGGGCAAGCGCATGGAGAGATTCAGATGTAAGTTTGCTGAGTCTGATCATTACTCATTCGTTGGCTCTAACATTGGCTCTTCAGATCAAGCTGCTTCACGAGGCCTATGATTATTGGGAAAGAAAGAAATTTGCTCTCATTGCAACGAAGGTAAATAGTTATCCCTATTCTGTGCTTTGATCCAGGTATGAGAGATCTCGTCAATTGACAATTCGCTGCAGCTACAGGAATTAGGAGCGTCGCAAACGTATACCGAGCGGCAGGTTACAATTCAACTAGAGCATTCTCAGTGCGAAAGGGCCAAAGATGATAAGGAATAAACAAGAGAATACATTCCAGTTGACAGGTGGTTTTGAAATACACCTCAGAAATCAATAACTTCCTGTACTCGTCTTTATCGAGGCGTCCTAAGACCGTTCAGACGGCAGTGTTAATTTCTCTATATGGTGACCAAAAGGCTATACAAGTAGAATTAACTATCTAAGATGTCATGTAGCTTTGTAGAAAGGTCGCCTTTCTAACGATGACTTCAAGTATGGGTGATATGCCATCAGAATGCGTCCCCGATCTTGTTTCGCTATTGCTCATAGCAGAACATATCTAGATGGCTCTATTGCGCCGCATTCACATTAGCTAGGATCACTGAATTGATCCGGTTCTGGTGATTAGAATAACTAGACGACTGTAATGTGTTGAGAAATTTAGAGATGTGCAGGGTTTCAAGATAACCAGTTGTATAATCTTGGAAGATCTCTATTCCCCTTCATGCTTTCCTTCCAGGATTCCATCAGCATCGTTGTTCCCTAGATGGTTTAGGATCCACTGATGAGGATAGCTTTGAAGGTAGCGTGAGCGATACGCCGTTTGAGTTCTCAAATACATTTTAGGACTTGACGCAGTGTGATTACATATTACAATTGGCGGCATCGGCTTTTACATGATTCCGTCCTATTCCACTTCTATGCGTAACTATTTTATACTCTTCGAGGGCCTGGATGTGTGTGGTGTGTGTCAGCACGTTTTAATGAATGGTATATGCTGCTTGCGACTTCCTTCGAGATCATGTTTTTTCTGAACGAAGGCAACTAAGGTCTATTCTCACTGGGTAGTAGTTTCTAAATTTTCTCAAAATCCGATCAGCTAAATAAAGAACAAATGCGGCGCTGTCAAGAATGATGCAGGCCAGTGGAGACTACGGCGAGTATTGCACGGATATTGCGCCGGAAATCAAGGGGAGGAGACAATTGTGGCACAGTGTTTTAGGCCAACTCACGCAATTAAGAATCCTAGGGTGATCCGGAAGTATCTCACCTAGACGTTAGACAGGATGAGAGGCTTTTTATTTATGGGGTTAGACAATTTCATACAGAAGCATCTGCGTACGTCACCTTTGTCGGTCACGAACTATCCCGCGAACGCTTCATCAACTGGATGTCAAAAGCGCTCCGTTCAGAGGCGTGCCTTGCATGGGGGCCAGGATCTAGCTGCAGAAAGCACATGTTCCTAGCTATTCATTGATTCCATTAGCCGCCGGTATGTATCTAGTGGCATAGCACATCTATCTAGTTCTCTCTATCTCACGCATGCTCAGCCTCTGCGCACAACAAGTTCCTACGTTCAAAATCTGCCCGATGTTGTTTCAAGGACTTTTGATTCATACAATTTGCCGAACGACATTGACATATCGTATTGTCTATCAACATCGACCGGCGAAGCATCATAAGATCTCGCATTTACGGGTTGAATTCACAATATCGGATGTATCGGGATCTGTTTTCCCCTTCGTCTTTCATAACTTTCCATCGAATATTGCCCACCATGCAGATATTTCTGCCTAGCAAGAGTCATATAACAGTTACTCTAGTATACATCGCTCGCAACAATAACCAGGATTGAACTGGATGCACCCAAACTAGCCCAAGGCAGAAACACTTTAGAAATGGCACAGGATTACAATCAAACACACGTAAAATACGTGAAGGCAGTTTCAGATCAGGGCTGTATCATAATCCCAAGAAAACGAACTGCACCCCTATGCATGCATACCTGGTATAATATGTCCGCCTCCAACTAGTATACCTAATTGCCTCAATCCTGATTGAAGAGAACGTTGTTGAAAACATGACTAGAAGGCTGGTGGAAGGAATAGGATAATATGCTTAGGGGGAGGAAAGCTGGCAGAAGCAACGAAACAGGTGTAATAAATATCATCATAAGCAGACTGTTTGATTTCTGAGAGGGGTCAGGCCATATAACTAATGTTAACCTACAAGACAGAAAACAACAATCTGACAGCTTGCAGATACATACTATTGCCAATGTTGAATATACAGCCAATTATTTGACCCACCACACCAACAGATAGAACCTAGTCATTCGTATACACTAGCTTCCACACAGTGCCACAGCATATTTTCCTTGTTTGACAGATACGGTATTTCGGTTTTGGTGGCTTTTTCATCTGACAAACACTTCTGGGGTTTACGTCTAAGATGGTCAGTCACATGGCCACATTCAGACCCAGCTCCTGGTAAAAGAGATGCGATACTTTCTGCTTTGCTTTACACTCTGCCTTACCCTTTTACGATACTGATCTTTATCGCCACTTTTGCAAAGACACACGAATATTGCAATGGACATTGCGTATGGACAAGATGCTGGACGAGAGGAAGCAATTCAAAGTGAACTATGGAATTCAGACAACGTCTATATGCTCGAAATGGTGGAGTTTGAGCGAGGTTCAAGTACTAATATGGAATTCAATTCTGATGCCCTATTTTGTACCGATATACAACAACCACTGATCTTATATACGCCACCTAATTCTTTGTTCTGGCCTTTATTATCGCCAGAGATCGAGCAACCACACACGACGAACTACTTGCTACCTTTCACCGATGCCTTCATATTCCGCCCAAATACCAACGTCGTATACATCACCAAGCAGCACGGATTCTTTTCGAAGGCAGCAGCAAGCAAAACAAAACAAACAACAGTCACGTGCGAAAGATAAATCAGATGAATCAGAGATTAGATGCTGGAATCATAATTGCGGTGGTCGAAGATTCTCGTCCGTGGGCGATTATCGCCGGCGTCTTCGAGAAAAGGGAGGAAATGCGAAAAGACGTCAGTGCCAGGACTGTGGCCGCTTCTTTACGCGTTCTACTTCTCGCGATACCCATCGTCAGTTAGGGACGTGTAGGAAAAGAAAAGCCAGCACCTGACGAATCCTTATCGGTTATTGTACCGTTCCGGTTTCAGTACCCTACTGTCCTAAGAGGTTCTTTGGTGACAGTGGTCTGGTTTGATTTGACGCTCTTCAATTCTGAGGTAAGTCCCACACGCCTTTTCAACCATTTCACAAAGTACAGTTTCTAATAATGGCTTGACATCGGAAGCATTTGAACCTTTCATCAGTATTATCACTTTTACCACCGCCGCCAACCCCGATAAATCATCTTTTGAAACCTGGTTCGAGCTCCCTAGCAGTTACCAATCATATACTGGGGATATATTCATGAGTCTGAATTTTTTTTGCCCGCTTGTAGGTTCCGTGAGCTCCAGGAGTAGTCGAGAGTTTCTAGCGTTCGGTCTTTTGTAGCATCTACTTAATGATGTAGCCATACTGCATGTAATTAGCCTAGATGGTATAATATACTATGATATCAATAACAATAAGTCTCTTATAGCCGAGAATGTTTCACGGAGGCCAGTGTCGCCGTTTTAGGTTGTGATAGTAGTAAGTTCGATACCGGTCTTGAATGGTGTATGATTTACAGCCGAATAACTAGTCGACTCAACGCAGCGGCTTGCTTAATATTTTCAGTCCGCGACCATTCCGTAAAGGCAGCGTGTTCGACCGTTGCTTCGCTGGAGGTTAACGCGAAGAAATGGTAATTTTTCACACCCAACACCTTTATCAAGGAATTGACTTTGGAGAAGAGTCTTCATTAGAAATAAGGGGCGGGAAATCAGATCTGGGGTTTCTAATATTTTGCCGTCTGAGGGTGTCGTAAATGCGATTTAAAGGTATGGGGATATGGTTGTATAGACGGTGAGGAGTATCTAAATGCTTATATACATAGCACTACTGGCAATGCAGTCGTCTACTGTATACAAGTGCGATTTGAGTTCCACCATGGCTATGTAGCAGTCTACTTAGAACGATTGTCTTCTTTGAACGGCAGCCAGATTAAATAGGCTAAGCTATAAGTATCGTCTCATTATGGCTACCCGTCACCAAAAGCTGAAAGCCTCGTTGAATAGACGGAAGGCACGCTGTGGCTATGGCAAAGTTGGCTTCTAACGAACTAGTCATTCCGTTAGTGCTTATGAATGGTGCTGGCGTTTGAGACCTACACAAGCAAGGCAACAGGAGCCATCATGAACGTCGGATCGTCAGAATGAAGCAAGGGGACTGTCACTTTCAGGCGTATTGCACTGATGATCATCGTGCTGCTTCTTGTTGGTTATGGGGCTACAAAGTTCCAGGGCCAGCAGAACTTACATAGTTCCGATAATCATCATCCCAAAGACGTGTGACTTTTGGAAAGGAGAGAGATGCAATGGTAGAACAATCAGGATAGCCAGGATCGTCAATCCTATATCTGAGATAATATTGACCACTGCGATAGTGATGTAGATAGCTGTACGGTCGATACAGGACCCGGGTTGGGCTACATGCCAGGCTTTTGCAATCGGCTGGCATGCAAAGATCAAACAACCCAGGATGACTAGTGATGCCTTGGTCAGTAGTGTGCCCACCACCCACAAGCTCACTGCCAAGGGAGAAGAGGGCACTGGCGAAAGGAGACGACGAAACATCAACAAGTGGGAGATTCGGACCGCGGTAGCTGTCATGACAAACGCGCATGCTGCCAATAGCATACACTGTTATTGTCGTCAGCCACCACCTAAAGTCATTCAGATTTGAATCACACCTTTTCATACGACTCGATCGTGGACAGGTCAAGGAGAGTGATATGGATCCCCGATCCGCCGTGATCAAGACCATCTGTAGGACATAAGTACTCATTCAGCTTAGGGGATCGGGTATCCTACAGAGAATAGTGATCTGGTGATGAACGAAAATAGCTAATAGGATCAGTGGCATGATCGTAAGTTCGGATCTCCCCGAAGAAACCTACCCAGGCCACAATTACACTGTCTATTCATTGTCAATTGATTGAACCAGTTCATGGGAACAGATGGATGCTCACAGTCATCGGCGGTGGTCCCTGTGACACTGACCCATTTGACAAGGAGTCGAATGAAAAGAGCTATGGTACTCAGGAAAAGGCCGGTAATGGCTGTGTTTTATATTCCACTGTAGGATGACATTTCGATTATACTGTTGAGCTTTGACTGAGATTCGGTGGCGGCGGCGGGGGTGGCCTGTGGTAATATTTATGCTAGGGGTAGTGTAAAATAACAAGATAGAAAAATGAACACTTGAAGCCACTACTAACCTGCATGCAAAGATTCTTTTATCGTCGTTGAGTTTGATATTACTACCATTTTCTTTGTGGTAAACTAGATCTACTGGGTTATAGCTGGATAGGGTGATTCGAGACGTAATAGTTACTTTTGAAGGAAGAACTATACCCGCCGGATTGTTCTGTTTAGGTACAGTATGCAAGCCAGGCTGGATATTCACCTAAAAATGTATGATGCTCAATTTTACCGTATGCTAACGGTGTCGTTGTTGTATGTTCTTTCTATTTTGTTGGCTGTAACATGTTATTACTAGTGGAATGTATAGGTTTAGATGATAACGCAACGTAATTTTGAACCTGTCAATGTCCGTCGACTTTGCTGGCTGCCACACAACTCCCCCATACAATTAGAAAATCTAATTATTTTCTCTCCCAGGAATCTGATAGAATATATGAGCGGAAGTTTTAAGGCAACGAAGCTCCCTTAAATGGAATTCATTGTATCCAATAAGGAAAATCCTACCAACAGGCCCCAACTCAGCAGGACAAAAGCTCTTCCATTCAAGTCCGTCTCATTTCATTCATTTTTCGCACGTGTCTGGATGTTTTGTAGTTTCCTACGTTAATTTCGTACGACCGGATGTATCGTGGGTGCACAGAAATATAAGCAAGGACAAAATTTGAACAGATCAGACAATCCCCAAATTGTTCAGAACAGACATCAAATTACTATCTTAGTATTACTATGAGCTGGCACCTTAAGGATATCATCTTACTGTTTGTGATGGGCACATCTGCTGCAGACAATGTCAAACAGCTCGACTACACCAGCTACCGTGGTTATGACCAGGGCGATGGAGTGTTGTTCTGGAAAGGTATACGCTTTGCTGCATCTCCGGTAGGTGAACTGCGTTTTGCAGGACCACAAGATCCATCAGCGACAAAAGATATTCAAGATGCCACAGCTGTATGTTGGTCACCGATTACTCTAACGCTCTAGGTTCTATTTTGTTGAACTGACGTATGAGATAGCACGGACCGATCTGCATTGCAACAGGCAGTTATCCTATTCCGGATGGTCAGTCTGAGGATTGTCTATTCTTGGACATATCTGCACCGACCAAAGCATCAAAAATTCCCGTTTTTGTCTGGATACCGGGTGGGGGGTATACCTCCATTGCCAATGCCAACTACGACGGCACTGGGCTTATCAAGGCTTCCGGACACAATATTGTCGTCGTGACAATCAATTATCGAGTAGGATCATATGGCTTTCTCGCCTCGAAGGAGGTCTAAAGAAAAGGTTCTTTGAATAACGGACTCAAAGATATAATCCAAGCAGTGGAATGGGTTCAGAAACACATAACCACTGTAAGTCCACGAACCCCAGTCTTTTTTCCAGTTTTCATCTTCAATTTTTCAAATTATGACAGCGTCGCTAATATCCCTATTTGCAGTTCGGTTGTGATCCCAGCCATGTCACTGTAGCTGGCGACAGTGCTGGTGGAGAGCCAATTACCTTGCTGCTCAGCTCCTATGGGGGTAGCGGCAAGTTAATTAACCTTTTATATGCTGCAGCAGTTGAATCTCCATTACTTGGTGCACTTGCAATGATTGAAGAGAGCGATTTTGTCTATGGTAACCTGACTATTCGTACTGGTTGCGCAGTAAGTAAAGATACTTTCGGATGCCTCCGCAATCTGGACATCGACACTTTGCAGAAGGAAAACTACAATATACTGTTCCCCAATGCATCTTTGCCGCGGATCTATTTGTACCTTCTCACGATCAACGATCAATAGCAACCTGGTCTCAGACCATACATATCGCCTTTTCGGTCAGGGAAATTCATCAATATTCCGGTCATCTTTGGATTTGACCCCAATGAAGGCACTATCTTCACTCCACATCACATATCAACTATTGACCAAGCCTGTAAATTCATCCAAGCTAATTTCCCAACCATCCAAAAAGTCCAGCTAGATAAAGTCAACTCTATGTATATGTCGAAGCCTGATAATCCAGCATATGAAGGCACTGGAAATACTGGCAAGGTGTTTCAAACGCTTATGGCGAGATCCGTTACATCTGCCCGGCCATATATATCTCGTCAGCTTATAGTAGTGACTGTGCTACCGTAAACAGCAATTGGGCCTACCATTATGCGGTTCTTGACTCAGACGCTGTCACGTTTGGGTACGGTACGACGCACATGATTGAGGTGAACGCGATTTGAGGACCGCAGTATGTTAGTGCGAAACCTCCAGCATCATATTCCACAAGTAACAGCGAAATCGTGCCGTTAATGCAACAATACTGGACCAGTTTTATTTGCTCATATAATCCAAATACATACCGAGCGGCCGGCAGCCCAGAATGGTAACTGTGGGGTGATGGATACAAACAAATATTTATTCAGACGGGAGATACGAGGATGATCGCTGTCTGTGATGACCAGAAGACACGATGTAAATATCTTGAATCCATAGCTCAGGATTTGACAATATGATCATACATATGCTCCTTCAGTGCTAAAACCTAATCCCGGACATATTACTAGAGAAGGAAACCGCAATTCGCAGATATAATCGTTGATATAGATCGCTATAAAGGAGAATTACAGTCAGTCATTCCTCCCATCCCCATATTCCTGACCAGATACCTGATGCTACATAACTTACAAGGATACACATGTATTTAGTAATAATTACCACAAAGTTCTGTTTGTTGGTTGACCTATGTTTCTTGCCTAATCTTTGGGATATAATGTTCACGCACGAGGACTTTTCTGCTCTTCTTGTCTTGCGTGGCAAGTTTCAACTCTCTCATTCTCTGGTCCAGAGGCTAAGTTTGCAAAAAACGTTTCAACAGAAATACAGATATAGCGATCAAACAAGATAGTCACATCACAACGGATACTAGAATATGACTTGACTGCTAGGTGCCACACTGTGCAAGGTAAGCTTCTTGCGAATCAAAACTCGAAAGTCAGACATCTTGTAATTGTTTCAATATCGTAATGTCGTCGTTTCTTTTCTCAATCAGTTTCGCTTTGCCGGCTCTAAGACTGTCGATGAATTTGCCCAGAACTTTTGTACTGCTTGGCCCCCAGTGTTCCGATGACCATGTTTGGGGGTTGACTCGATCCAATCCCTTACTGCTTATCGTATGATGGAAGTATTTTGGGATTGTTAGGGAACTGGTACGTCGTTTTAAGGCACTCATATCCATTGCTCGATTCACCAAATTTTCCGCCCGAGGTGTTAGTGTTACCTATCCACTGACATTCAAATTATGGAGTAAGAATTCCTACCATCAACAGTTTGGGATGTGGTAATAATATCAGGCTCTGCCACAGCTTTCGTTATTGGCATAGCAGGAACAATGCTTGAGGCTATAATGCAGGCCACCATCAAAGCTCCCCAGTGCAAGGGTGGTGGAATACATGACCAAACCTTGCAATAGAATGGCCTTATATTAAGGATGCTTATGAAAAATGCGGGTGTAGTTGTTGATACCGAGGGAGAACAAATCTGCGCGGGATCCTCAGAATCGATGGGCAGTAGAGGAATTGGCCAACTACATATGTAAACTAAGTAAGTATATATAATTTTATGTAAAGCATTACAGCTACAAATCGATCGCCTTGAATATCAAATCCCAATAGTCCTTGGCACGGCGTACAAGACGTCACGTTATATTCTGAAGTAACGAATGAGAACCATGCACATCAAGTCGATCGCGAGAGTATACCAGTTACAAGGATACAAGCTACCTAGTATTTCGAAGTATACCGTACAACTAGTTGTATACTTTCAAAACCGTTAGGCATCACACGAGTACAACTATGTTGTGGACTTACCACCGAATTGTACGTGACAACTCATAACTCTTTGTACAACGTCAACTGACTCGTAGTGTGCAATAACACTGTGTCATTATCATGTGGATGGAGATTCTCCAACCAATTTTTGGATTTACCACTGCACCAAAAAGGCACCGGGTTACAGGCCCATTCAACACCAAGACGTACGGACTCACATGAGCCAACACACCAACAGGTCGGATAGTATTCGTATTGGGCGTTAAGAGTACTATACAAATGAAATGAATAAAAATAATAATGGGATACATGCATCGAAGATTGTCCGCTTATGTGTAATCGAGTTGATACAACACATTACTTCTAGTCCTGTCCGGATTCTCAGCTAGTAAAATGCGTCGTGTACCTATGTTACAGTAGGTACCTAATGTTACAGTACCCAATACAGGTATAACATATGATTGCATTACGTGTATGTAGGGAATTTCGATTCCATGGTGGATTTCACTCTTGAGAATCTGCTTTCTCCATCTAAGAATATCTCTTTAGCTTGGATGATTTCCACAAGCGATATTATCGTCAAACAGGTTGTTGATTTTGCTGTACATAGTATAAGCCGTCTCAACCCCGCGCTAACAATAGGTAGTCAAACAGCTTCCAAATCCAAGAATCATCGTTTAAGCCAAGTTCCAGAATGGCTTTGGAAAACCTAGATTGCCCCGAATCATCATCCAGCGCTTTTGAGATCATGGGAGCGAAGATTAACGGCTCTTTTCTTTATCTTCCAGCTGAATTGCTGCTCTCTGTCGCTGATTTTCTGGAGGAGGAAAAAGATATTAACTTCTTAGCTCAAGCTAGCTGTCGGTCTTACTCTCTCTTTAATCTGTACCTCTATTGACGAAACTCGGTGAAATCTTGTAGTTCAGTACTACTGTGGGCAGCTCAAAACGGGAGTGAGGCGACAGCTCAGACCTGCATTTCGGAAGGAGCTAATGTTGAGGCGACTGATAGCGCGGGCAGAACACCGCTATATCTTGCTGCGTCAAATGGCTATGAGATAGTAGCGAAGCTTTTATTGGAGACTAGAAGGGTAAATATCAACTCAGGGTCACAGTATGGCGGCACACCATTATCTGTAGCCGCGGGTAAAGGGCATGAAGCGGTGGTGAAATTGTTCCTGGCGACCGGGCAAGTGAATATAGACTCAATAGATTCATATAGTGCTATACCATTCTATCATGCTGTGCTTTCGGGTTATGAGGCTATTGTGAGGCTGTTACTGGAGACAGGGATGGTAGAAGTCGAATTGACCCTAAAGGACTGCAACTATCAGACACTATTCTCGCAGGCTGCGTTGTATGGCCACATGACTGTGCTTAAGCTATTATTGGGGACCGGTATGGTGAATATCAACTTAAAGGACGACTATAGTCGCACGCCACTTTGGTGGGCCGCTTCAGAAGGTCGTATAGAGATAGTAAAGCTATTACTTGAGACCGGGAGGGTAAATCTAGAGTTAAAAGACTTTTCGGGTTGTACCCCATTATCCGGGGCTGCGTCGAAGGGTCAAGATACGATAGTGAGGCTTCTAATAAATACAGGAGAGGTTGATATTGACTCGAGAGACTCCAGTGATTGCACACCACTTTAATGGGCCGCATCAGGGGGTCATAAGGCGGTGGTGAGGCTGTTGCTTACAACTGAGCGGGTAGACGTCAACTTGAAGGATACCCGTCATGTTACGGCATTAGGTACTGCTGTATCAGGGGGTCACAAGGAGGTGGTGAAGTTGCTACTAGAGACTGGGAGGGTAAATGTCGAGTCGAAGGATTTTTTGAGTCGCACGTCATTATTATGGGCTGCGTGGGATGGCCGGGAGAGCGTAGTGAGGCTTCTACTAGAGACAGGGAGGGTAGATGCCCATTTAAAGGATGTTTATGGTCGCACATTACTGTGGTTGGCCGCAGATTGGGGTTATAAGGCCGTAGTAAAACTTCTACTTAAGACTGGGAAGGTAAATGTCGACTTAAAAGACAAAAAATGGGGTCTCATGCTATTGTCTATAGCTTCAGGGGAGGGATATGAGGCAGTAGTGAAGCTGTTAATAAATACAGGAAAGGCTAGTAGCAACTTGAAAGATTCAGATGATCGCCTACTGTTGTCTTAGACTGTATCGGGCCATCATGAGGGGGTAGTGAGGCTATTATAAATGGAAATACCAAATAAGGATTCATAGATAACTATCGAATGTCATGCTATAGTCTCGATCTATAACTTCACTCCTATGAAAATCCCCCAGGCCCACCAGCAGGGATGCAGAGCCTTTAAGTATTTTGTTATATCCCCAAATTGGTAGAATTATGTATAATGGTAGTCATAATAATGGTCCTATATTATATGCACATAGTAATGATTGTGAGTTAGGATCAAGGATCTTCAATCATATCCATGGTAGATTAGTTCCACTGATGTGTAGTAGCAACAGAGCATCCTACTGCCCATCATCTCCTTATAATAATTATAAGTATGTTAGTTATTATTAGATGCTTCTACTGCCCTGTAAGTAATATCATAGAAAATATTCCTAAGCTAGTGGAATAATTACTCTGCCTTCTCACAACGTAATTCTTGTCTGTTAGTGTGCCCATCTATGAATAAGAGCTAGCCCTGCCACTCAATCAGGCAGTAAATGACAGGCCCCTATCTTCCTACATTCACTTCGATGTCTGCTTACTATATCCTCCAAACTGCATGGATAGATAATTAAGCCCATGATGTATCTGCCTTAAAGAGAGTATACATAATGCTATATTTGGGTGACACAAATTTCAGGCTGCGACGATGAATAGTAACAAATGCAATGCAACAGAGAAATCTGGTGACAACTTAACTATAGAATGAAAACTAAAAATTACGACTGTTCTCTAAGAAGGAGGACTGGATGACTATCTCGTACATATATAAGTTAGATGTTGCGGGCTAGTTTGCGAATATCTACGGTACTACCTAGGTAGATATTCCGATCCAGTGGTCAACTCAGGGGTACGGATCGTAGTGTGGTGTAGACGTCAACATATACAGACAAGGATACATTGCAATTCCTTGGTCAACAAGAATATGGTATAAAATACATCATATAGACCCGACAACCAGTGTCAGGTGGCCTCGACTAACGGCAGGCTGGCTAAACACAGGCAGGCACAATTAATCGCTTGATGAGTGACTAAGTAATGATAGACATTCGACAGATGTACTCAAATGCAGTAAATGATGGAAACTGAATACAAAAGAGACACTAAAAGACAATAATACTATAAATAATATGCTTCAACATATGTAGTAATATCACAAGGGGCTCTCAACCAGCATGTTCAGTTAAGGCCTCCAGCTCAGGCCAAAGTTCTCGAGGCTCCCCCTGTGGCTCCGCAGTTAGATCTTTCATATCAAAGGCTAATATTTTATGCACCTTGCCAGTGCGAGTAAGCGTTTCGTACTCACCAGGCCAATGGCTTGGTCTATCTGGCATATCATACGCCAAGACAACGACAACATCGCTCTCTATGATCCTTGCATATGCATTAGAGAGGGTCTGAACAGCCTGAAAGACCTCTTGATCGTTCCATGTAGGCGCACCATGACTGCTAACTCATCTCGCATCTTGAATGGGCCGCCTTGGAATACTGCCCATCCTTTACTATTATCTGCATCTGCTATAAGACCGCCGCCAACCTTGCGCGCATAGTGGGATGCTGCTAGTTGCGTCCCACCCCCATAGAATACGTATTGCTTGCCAGGAGGGAACGGTTTCAAGGGCTTAACAAATTCTCTGACGGGTGGGATTGGTGGCATGAGCACGCGCTTCTCGAGGATTTGGGTGGTGTTGGACAAGGTAGTTGGATAGCTATGCACTGGGGCAGTCCATGCAGCAAAGACTAGGTAGACAAAACAAGTAAGAAGGCCCCGTAGGCTGATATTTGCCATTGTGAAGTGTTGTCCAGTGATATAAGTAAAATAGTACTAAGTGGAGGGGGGGCGCGCGCGAAGCGGAGTACTTAGTACTTGAGGATGATTTAGAAAACTAGATTCTGGAGGATGAAGGTCCTTTATATGTCTTTAGGCAAGTAGTAACAAAATACGAAGGCCATTCAAGCATCCGAAATAGAAACTATGTCCAGAGTATAACCCCATCGTAGACTAACAAGTGATTCAGTTAAGATGTTCCGGTCTCCAAGCCTAGTCAAACGGTCCGTGACAGAAAGTCCCTCATTATCCAGTGCAGTCATATCTGGACAGTGATGTTTCAATAACTTAATCGCCTCGAGACAGCCCTCAGCAATCACCCAAAGAACGTGAGTCCCTCCGCGGTGGTAGTTGGCAAATGCAAAAACAGGCATAAATGCTTTTCGTTGACATCAGCCCCATGTTCGAGCAATAGCTGCATTCGGTCTAAGTTACCGAGAATGGCAACATGCAAGGCTCCTGTGCCCCTTATTCATGCCCTTTTCTAATAATTTTCGTTAATATCCCCACCAGCATCTAGAATCACTTGAAACGTCTCCATGTCTCCATTTTGAAGGGCAAGGAGGATTCCTCTGGTTTCTGGTGGCGAAAGTCCATTGTGAAACATCTCTGGAGCGTTACTGTATCGCCTCTGAGAGCCGCTTCGACGGCTGCTTCGTGCAACGCCGTTTCTTCTTGCAACACCGTTTCTGGATCGATATGTGATGAACATGCAGCAACTAGCGAGGATGAGGGATGCATTGAGGCTAATCCTTTCGGTTTGAAGTAGTCGTAGCGGGAAGGTTTGGTAGTAGGAAGGCACTATCATGAAAAGACGATAATTACTACCAACTACCAACTATGTGAAGCGCTTTTATATTGTTAATTGTGGCCGCCACTAAAACGAATTGTCGTTACCGGTATCGTAAGTCTGATAAGCAGCGAAGAGATCTACAACAAGCTACGTAATACCTAAAACAACGTGTGTGTTTTGATATTGGAGTATCAGCTCCTAATTAAGTATATTCCATAACTTCGGATAACTTTCAATGTTGGGTCGGCCCAGGTCGATGATAAAAATCACCCACAATTAGACATAAATTACCAACAGTATAACTCGTCGAGCACCCCACTATGACCGATATATATCATACATCTGACGCACCTAGTATTGTATGCCCTTTGCCCACATAGCGCAAATGCACGATCGCGGCCGTTTCGGAATGATAACTGTTAGCCCACCCTAGATATACTATGCTACCTAGGTCCATAAATTGATGACTGATTCAGAAATGAAGTTAAGACTAATTAATTCATGGGATCGCAAGAATGACCACCAATCGAAACCAAATACTAGCGAAACCAACTGCTATCTAACAATTATCTTTTAGCCCGTAATGCAGGACAAAGAGGCTTCTGGTATCGGTTTTTGCGTTGGTCCTCTACTAGCTTGCCTATCCTGATGACTGACCAAGTCTTTGACGGTCATTGTGACCGAGCAGGGCATGATTTTGAGTATAAAAACGCTTCACATATCCCGCTCACCATTGAGAATACGCAACCAAATCAGAACTTTCTTCACTTATGAGCACTCTGTAAAACTCAAGCCATCGCCAGCAGCATATCTCCCTGATTCCTCTAAGTACACCCAACCGAAGTAAAATGAAGTGTATGTGCACTTAAGCTACCTGTGAAATCGTTTGGCTAATTCCTTTAGTCACTATTTTGGCTGTCTTCTCTCTTCTAGAATCTAGCCTCTTATCTGTCACTTCTGCAGTCCCTGTTGTAGGTAATTCTCTTCTGGCACGAGATGATAATACAATGGAGGGTGTGGACCGGATTTCTCCGTCAATTGTCAGTATCGATAAGTACCATGAGGAACACAATGGTCATGGGAAACGCTCTGGTTTGGACTCGCGTGGCACGTCGACAAGCCTTTCCGGCCTGGGGGGATGTCTTCAGCAAAAGGGTCTGCTCTATGCCTGTGTCTTTCCTCTCCTGATGAAATCACGCTGACTCTGGGAAAAGTGTCCGGTTGGCCAAAAAACAAGCCATCTAAGGAGCAGTTCAACGAATGCGCAAAGCAACAAGGGTTGGTGGACGTGTCCTTGAAGCGCGGAGTTAAGGCACCGACAGCTGATGGTGATTCCCTGAGTGGGGTCTGCGAGATAGCTAATGTGATTCTTACGAACTTCCTCACGGATGTTGGTAAGCAGATTCCGATAACATTAGAGGATCTATTTCTGACTAACTTTCTTGAAGATATGAAGAAATTGGCACATGATATCTGTGATGGGGCGGTTACATATGGGCCGGGAGTCGTGACCGGAGATTTGGGAGCAATTCCATCACTCTTCGAACTACAAGGTGGCCGCAAGAAAGGTCTCACAATCGCGCACAACAACCGCCAGGTACAACTCGTTGCTACAGTGGCTAATATCGTTGGTATTGCTGCCAAGTCTACACTAGTCGATCTATGTGTGCAAGCTATCACGTACCAGGCAGCGACATGCACAACTGAACTGAAATATGGAGCGTTTGAGGCCAAGGTTGCCCATGTTCAGAAGGCATCAACCTCGACCTGGAGAGATGCCAGTGGCGCTGTACAGGCCATCTTTGACTTTGGCTTTGCTATGCCTGGGACTTTGACTATTAATTGATTCATGGGCCATTTCATTGCCCTTTTGTTAAGCCGACTTGATCGTATCTTGTTGAAAGGTCCACTTGCCATTAGTCAGTCATAGTAGTGCAGGTACCGCGACCCCGCCAGCCCCAGTGAGGACTCTCATGTATGGATTTCCTTAGGAAAATGGTCTTCTCTCTAGTATTGTCTAGCTGATCTTACATTCATTCAATGTTATATTGTCTTTTTCCTGATTGCTGACAGTAAATCATTTACGTAGGCCATTCCTCTTGTATAAACGAGCATCCAAACTTGATTTAATATTGAGCCTGATTGACTAATCCTCTTATGACTTAAATCCGAGGCCTGGATAGATAGAGATTCGTATAGAGATTGACAAAACGCGAATAGTTAGTAGAAGCCCTTATTAAGAGTGCTAGTCCCATAGCATTTCATTAATATTGTGATTGCATGTCTATTATTGTGGCTTGCGGAAAGACTCCCTTCTCACCGGATGGTGATGCCTTTATAAGAAATAAATAGGTACCAGCGGGAAATAGACAGTCCCGTATGCAGAGAAGCCTAATATCGACTATCACGACGAACTCAAATCATTTGTGTGAATTGCTGTCTGACAATGAATAAGTTGGTATAGAGCAGAGAAGTGGTGTTTGCTGCATGTATAGCAACTACTCTGCCGATGCTTGGATATCAGATCCACTTGTTCAGAAATGGTCGAACTGGTGTTCTGCAATGTTCGATATAAGTGAATTTCAGTTTGAGATCCTTAAGCTTGCTGTAGTAAGATACGATAAACAAATCGAACAGGCTGGGTGGTAAGCCTTATATTTTACAGCTCCACAAGCACCTAGGTATATCCAACCTAATTCTAATAGTCAAGTCGACATTACCCGTCCCATCACGCCTTCAGATACTGCGTGGATAACAAGATGCCAGTTTGGCTCTATCAATACCATATTACTTGGACAGAAGTCTCCTAGAGTAGAATTACGCATTTCCATTCTTGAATCCTTTCAGATACCTAGATAATGTCTCGCGATCGTATAACCGATGAAATTCCAATGATTTTCGGCACTTCATCCATTCAAGTCCTCGTGAGCCATTACATGCAAGGTCTATCTCATCTTATTGTGAGATTGTTGAACCTTACACTTGCGGTCAGTCCCTGACAAAACGCAGATACTTGAGTTTCACTAGCCAAGGAACCGATTTTATCGTCTAATCAATACATGTAGCTATTATATCAGGGTCAGGACTCGATACAGACTGACCTTTGTGTGTGAATAATCAGGCAAGTCCTTTATGATTTAGCACCTATTTCATGGAAGACTTGTGTTCAGGCTCAATAGGATAAGCTCCATCTATGTACAGAAGGCTTGACTTATCTATATAGATAAGGAAGAAGCCAAACTAGTAGTAGCAAAACCCCTGCTTCCTAGACTTAATCCTTTGCAAGGTCATAATTTGAACAATAACCAAAGCTTTCAGGTATAGGACAACAGTATGTAAATGCTATACAAGCTCAATATCACATATTCATTCTTAGTCTCTCGAAAGTGGAAGGGCTAAAATACGTCCTATACCTGCGGCAATCATGACATTCTAAAGCGACAGCCAGAAAGAAGGGATAAAGAGCTTGTCACCGATCATAACTCCAAATACAATCCTATTCTCGTGCTTAAACGCTCTGATAACATCATTGTGAAGATCAAGAGACTGACTGGAAACCTGGCATTGACGCTATCAGACCCAACACAAGGTTATTGAACCTAAATGCTATAAGTTTAATCGACATGAGAAACGAGTAAAAGATAGCCTTTAAGTTGTTCTTGATATATTTCTGTACACTGAGTCCTTCCCCGGTATCCCCAATATTGTCCGTTACAATCTCTGTAACTTCTGCAACTCCATGGTCTTCGTCTTTCGGAGATATCACGGCAGAATAAAGACTCGTATGCGGTTTTCCTCCTGTTGTTAGCGGTATGATCTGTACTTGGTGTTTCAATACGATCAAAAATGTATCAAGTACCTGGATACATGATGATAGCTACCATGGGGTTTGGCTCTTTTGCGACAATCTTTGTTCTTTCTTAAGCTTAAGCTCGAGCCAAAACAGTCCAATGTGGTGTGGGGATGCTATCCATACCTACCAATGGGCCGGATGCTTTGGCCTAGGTAGGAGTGTTCGAGAATAAGTCGACCGAACTTGAGGATCTGTTCACGCTTGGATTGCGGATCTTTGACTATGACCAGCTGTACAATATGTAATAGCTCTAGTATCTCTGATGTCGGATATAGATTATTCAATGCCTTTCAGGTTGTTGGAATACCTTCAACCTCATCATTACTCTTATGTGGTAGAGTTTGCACCCCCTTCTCGCGTCAATTCAACCCGGCCATGAACACACGCATATCACTTTGAAGTTGTAAAGAGGCT
Source organism: Talaromyces verruculosus (assembly GCA_038993655.1). Lineage (NCBI taxonomy): Eukaryota > Fungi > Ascomycota > Eurotiomycetes > Eurotiales > Trichocomaceae > Talaromyces > Talaromyces verruculosus. The sequence continues at coordinate 36,103 of JBBVQN010000046.1, read as the reverse complement.
GGATGCAGAGTGCTCCATACCATATTCTACACCTACTAATTATCAAGAGCTGGCCGGTATGAAGTCATTTGACGAGCAGCCATCACAAAGGATGAGCCCAAAATTAACGAGGTTCCTCCCCAAATACAGAAATAGGTATATGAACCATCATCTCGTTGAATCAATACTCCAGCTAAGGGTGGCCCAGTTAGGCAGGCAAAGGCCACAATAGAGAGCACCATGCCACTGCGAACTCCCAATTTGCTGGGATCAGTCGTCAGCGTAGGTAACAATAACAAGGCAATCCCCTGCACACCACCAATCAAGCCATAGCAAACAACGAAAGCAATCATCCCCGCGTAGGTCTTCACAGCCATCCAGCAGCACAGCAAGATTCCTGCAATGACTCTAAGTACAAGATAGGTGTTAAGAATACCAAAGAAGCGATCCACCACCAAGGCGGGAATGATACGGCCTAGTATTCCCAATCCATTAATAATATATAGCATGGTGAGTGAATCGGATCTGGGAGTTCCAATGACATCCAGAGCAAAGGAGTCAATCTAATGAGGGAACATTAGTTGCGCATTCTGTTTAGGAATATTTCAGGGTAACTCACATAAAAGTAGCTAAAGTACACCACCCACAGAGTAAGAAAAATCCTAATCACAAACAATGAGTACAACCATTCATAGAAGGCGCTGAGCTCGATGAGTGGACCACTTACTCATTTCAGCAATCTTGTGCGTGCCAATGCCAATCACACTATAAAGCAGAAAAGAACGAATCCCATACATCGTACTGTCCAAGCAAAGCCGATTCATAGGAGGAGTTGTTGGACCATAATAGGAAATATCAAATCACCAGTACTAGATCTGGAAAGAACCAGACCTAGCGCAACAGAGCAATTCTTTGCAGAATGGGTGGCTATCAAAGCTTTTATAGGACACAAGAGCAGTACACCGCCCTTAATACCACAACAAATACCCTAAGCTAAAAATACCTGCCAATACTTACCATACAGTGACACCATAGTTATTCCTATAATCTAGAAGGTAAAGTCACCTATCAGACAATAGTGATAGGTACCCCCTATCCATCAAGCAACTAGAAAAGTTTCCAATGAAGCTAAGTAGGAATACCTGAATGGAGGCAACCCAAGAAATTTGAGTAGCGTCGACACTCATTGTTTCCTTGTAGTAAGCTTGGACGAAGCCGAAAGAGTTAGTGAAACCACATGTACAGAACAGAATCAGATGGGCCATCAACACTTGCGTCCAAGCTTGCAATCCTCCATTAGGAGGGGCTGCGACCATATCTGGAGGCTTCTCGCGTAATAGAGAAGACAATATGAGTCCATCATTTGTATCATGCTGCGGTACATTCGTTCCTCCACTAGCGGTACGTGTCATTGACTGTATGGAGTGTAAAATCTGTATTGCATAGTAATTTTGAAGAGATACTCAACTTTGGAGATACAATGAACAGCGACTTACCGGTATATCTAAGCAAGATTTGAAATGGTATATTATAATAATGCTGCTTAATGCATCCGATTTGTAATCACGACACCACCTAGATACGTAGTTAACTAGGGATGTGCTAAAGTGAAAGCCTTAGTTATCTATTTCATTGTAAGGCGCTGGATTGTTTTTTGTTATTAATATTCACTAGCAGGCGGGAGGTGCCGCTGCTTAGCCATGGATAGGGGCTTGGATAATTGCTGCCTAGAGCTAGTGTGTTGGTCTTTACCTAGGTATTATTTGGTATGCCATACACTACGATATTTTGGTGTTGAATAAAATATCTCACCCCCACACCCTATGGCCGATGATATAAGCAGTATCTTTGCGCCGCAGCTCTGTCATGACAGACACAGGGCGTGCGTGGTCAAATGCTTGCCAACAGTAGGAAAGCTATATATAGTTCAGGGATATTCTGACAGGTGAGCTCTGGGATCAATGCCGCTAAATGCTGCATAAGGAGCTGTGGCGTGCCGATGATGTTGGTGCAGACAATCACCTCCCTATGAGCTCTAACAAAATTTCCGTGTCTCCAACTGACCTGATATGAACTCCAGTAACTCTTTCACCACCAACTGAAAAATGAGCTTCGTTGCTACCAAGCCCATATATATCGTTAATTTGGTTTTTTCTCTCGTCTACGGCCGATGAAGTTAGATACACTGTCAGCGCGGAGGTTCGACGACGGGAATATCTAGAACTTAGCCCGATTATTTTCGCGGTTGCACCGATATTTGCATGCACCCCGGGGCTTCCACCTCCCTAACTTGTATATCTTGCTCCATATGTGTATACGCCGGCGCCACTTTCTCCCATTTCCAGTCATCCAAGTCAAGTCACGCAACCAGTCATCAGACTCGACATGTCCTCCGGCGTTCGACACCGTAGATTGAATGCAGTCCTGCACGTTGGGCTCGGCCATAACGCCAGTCGGTGATTAGCCAAGTAAAAGGCTGCCTCATATTAGCCCAGCGTTCACTCGGCCCGTTTCTAATACCAGAACAGAGGCATTTGAGCTGACGGACAGGCGGTTCGCGACCAAGGACCCAGCCGTGCCGCCTGAATTGGCGTGATATAGTCAGATATATTAAACAAATGCTTTTTCTCGTCAGCAATATAATGAAGTGATATAAATACATCGTACAAAGATGTAGTCAAATGTTTTGTCCGCGACATCGCCGGCTGCATGCTCAGGATAAGATGTGAAAGGCCCCCATCAATCGATCTCGTGACGTTTAGTGGATGGACTCGTATTTTTCCTGTGCAAGAAAGGCGCAGCATAGGAAGAGGGATAAAACATAATACCCTATATTCGGACAAAATGAAATTTCAAGGTTCGGATTTGGAAGTTTGGCTTCAAAAACGGACCCATGTGAATATATACATAGCCCCAACCCTAGTTGAAAATGGTCACGAACATAACCTTCCCTAGTAACCCCAATTGAGATGTTATTAGGCTGATTACTGGCTATCTATCATTAGTTATAATGCATCGATTCCACTCCAATATTGAAATGGGAACGATTGCTATTTAACCAGGCCTTTCTATTATCCATCCATTCCTCGGTTCGGATCGGCCGTATGATGCTTCCACGAAGTGCCCGAGATTAGAAGTGTCTCAGATCTGGCAGTCCCACAGAGAATCCAACAGCAATATTGTGAGATACCTGGCTGCCATTTTCATGATATATCCACGGATTAGGGTTAGGGTTTCTTTTTATGGTGCCAACTATAAAAAGGACATTTAAGTACATCCAAATATGAACTCTGCTTGGCATTTCCAAGTATTAAAGAGCTTCAAATTGGCCCCATGATATTTATAAACATCAACATGCCGTCTTAATCACCACTTAGACCCACGTGTCCAGTTGAGTCGCTCACGGCGCTAAGTTACGATAGTTAGTCTGATGAAACCCTAGGTCGCCATATGATCATACCTTGCGATTCAATGAAGATCATCCCCTCACAGAGTAAAGCTCACGGCGACTTACTGTTGGTTAAAAATCGGTTCCTTAATTTCCTGCAGGAACCGCCATCACATGTAAATGACCCTTGAAAGGCTATGTTGTTATCTGATTTAATTGCATTCTTATAGCTGCTCCTTCCTCCATGTTTCGGCCACCATACAAGCCAAATCCAACACAGGTGTCGGCCAGATGCAGGGAATTCTTGCCACAGTCGTTGCTCTCTCCTACTTTGCTCATTCCCATGCGGCGCCGCACGAGAAGCGTTCATCGAACTACATCTCGAGTTGCGGCACCACTTGGATGGCACGGGACGATGTCAGCTCAAACAATGGCGAAATCCCACGGCGAGGGTATCTAAGTGCTGTTGCCGAGTTCTGCGAGCAGGCCAATGGACAGATTGTACCGGCGGGTGCATATCTCTCGTTGGCAACTCGCGTTTTTCTAGACGGCGGAGGCGATCCTTCCACAAACGGGATTCCAGGATATGTCTATTTTGAAGTCCATAACAAGCAAAGTTCTGCCTCCCACACGGTTGATGGTGAGTAAATCCACAACATAATATAGCAGGTATTATGCTCATAAGCAGGCAGTAAACAACTGCACCTCATATCTTCAAGAACTCTCGAACGACAATTCCAAGTGTTGGGGCAGCGAGCACTCTGACACCAAGGGAGGGACCTGGCAGATCGGATCTGACGCCATCTCCTACCATGCCTTAGGAGAGGGTGTCCCACCTGCTCAAGCCGCCGTGGACAAGCTGTATACGAATAGTGCGTTGTCGACGTTGGGTGGCAGCGGCACTGTGGCTCTAAGTCCGTTTCCTTTGACCTTTACATCCGATGTGATACCTTTGCCATGCCATAGTCACAACGACTATACACGAGATATACCCTTGTACGATGCACTCAGCGCTGGCTGTATGAGCGTTGAGGCCGACGTGTGGTTGCATAGTGGTAATCTCCGCGTTGCGCACACCGACCCAGGAAACAGCGGACCGACAATACAGGACTTGTACATTGATCCGCTTATTGCGCTGCTAGATGCGCAGAACCCCAATGGTGGCAACGCGAATGGTGTCTATCCCCAAAGTAGCAGCCAATCCCTTGTGCTTCTCATCGACTTCAAGAGCGACGGCACCACTACCTGGGACGCAGTATACACCGCTCTGCAGCCCTTGAGGGACGCCGGTTATTTGAGTTACTGGTACGGGTCCGAGTTTGTATCACGCCCTATTACCATTGTTGCGAGCGGAAATGCGCCATTGGCTCAGGCAACAAATACCACAGCCAACCCTCACCACGATATGTTTATGGATAGCCGTTTAAACGAGTCGTTGGATGGATATGATACTTCTAATACCTACTACGCGAGTGCTGACTTTGAGAGCGCCATCACTAGCTCAGGCTCGGCGCCTTTATCGTCTTCCAATCAGCAAAAGCTAACAGACCAATTGAATGCAGGTCATGCAAAAGGATTTCTTGTCCGATACTGTATGTTGAATCTCTTTTCGGGACGTGACTGGCAAGAGCTAATGTATTGGTAGGGGATATTCCTAGCACTGACTTGTGGCAGGAGCTTGTAGATGCAGGTGTGGATAGGCTTAATGTAAGTCCATCAGGCTTGCCAGGTCATATTCTAAGCTGACCGGCTAGGTTGATGATCTCAAGGCTGTGGCGGGCATTGATTTCCATCTATCGTCATGAATTTCCAGTTCCGACAAAATCTTTTCATTTCGACGTTACATGTAGCACTATTTGATAGAAGATACATTTGACTATATCTTGCCGAGATCGAACATTAAACAGGTGCGAGGACTGTAGTACGATGAACCTTACAAACAATTATTTTATTTAGCCTATTCTGCGACTACTCAGCATATTTCATGATCTGGTACAACGAATACTCTTCACTTAACCCCAAACAACACAATAAAAAGTAAACCCAAGGACTCGAGACCTATAGTAACCCGAAATATGAAGAATTAAGGGCTACTGAAGTGTGCTGTGAATGCTGCCGCATAAATATCCATATCTTTCACGAATCCACCTAATCGCTTTGGATGCCATCCAAGCAACTGCTCTGCACGGGCCGAGCTCCCACGAAGCGTGGTACTCACAGCGTTTCGAACAATATCATCACCATGTCCGACCAGTTGCACCTCACCCTCATACCCCCAGCAGGCAGCCAGGGCGCTAAAGATTTCACGCATGCTTTCTTGGCTAGTAACAAGATCAAAAACTGGATATACGTGAGATCCAGCAATCAAAGGCAACTTCTCGACTGCGTTGACGAATGCTGTAGCTGAATCGTCAACATGGATCAAACCAGGTCTTGACTTGGGGTCCAGAGGGACTTGGATAGGCTCCGTAGTTTTGTTCCTCGTGGCCTCAAACACTGGTGCGATGAATGAAGACCAGACTGCCGGCTGACGTCCGTACACGAGCGCAGGTCGTAATATCATAACATCTAGCACGCTGTTTGATGCAAGAACCGCATTTTCCAAGTCGACTCGCCATGCGACCAGTTCTGCTGGTGGCGTTGGTGCGTCTGGGCCTACAATGTCAAGGTCACTCACAGCCTTGTCCGAGGAACCATGCACCCAAGTCCCAGAGCAATAAATAAAACCCAGCTTGGCACCACTTGTGCCGCGAGTTTGGTAGGCGTCCAGGCGTTCTTGGCCGACTTTTTTGATGTTCTTGAGAAAACTGTGACCTTGCTGCAGGGCTTGGGCGCAGTCTATGACAATGTCGATGGAGGACGAACGAATAGCAGATAGATACTGCTCTGGGTTGTTCACAGGATCGGGGCAAAGCACAGGGGTGATTTCATCTCGTGCCAATTGTAAGGCTTTTTCCGAAGATCTAGCTACCCCGTAAACAGTGTGCTGGCCTGTTTGAACGAGCAAATTGGCAATGCGATTCCCTAAATACCCTGTGGCACCAAGGATGAGAACTCGGGGCATCTTGACGAGATCAATGTTTCACCTTCAAAATAGGGCTTGTACAATAGTAATGGAACTTGATGGCGCTGCAGCTATATCCATCTGTGCACTTAACCTTGGTTCTTATACCTCAATACCTTCTAACGGAGCACAGCATCTCCTTGGCAAGATGCCGGATATAGACGTTGACGATTCCGTTCGACCTTTGTGGGAGCAGATACAGTCTTCATTATTTCCGTAGTCCGTGACAGAGACATCATGTATACGAGGCATCAAAAGACCCGATGGAATTTTCTGTAGACTAAACTAATATCTCGATTGGCACAATTCTCCCCTTCGTAATACTAAGCAAAGAAATCAGTCGGTGTATTCTGGTTGAGAGTATGGCGGTCGTAACGGAAATAAGACATTTCTTGATGCCATTCCCAGTATACTCGGAGTTAGCAAGATTTAACCCCGACAACTCTTCTATTCTTATTATGGAGGCAGAATCAAAGGTTATCAAGGCTATTAATAGTGAAAAGCAGCTGAAGGCAATAAGGACATAATCCATCTGTGAGTAATTATGGATATTGGGAGGAGGGCTGATTAGGGTTGATTAAGGTTGAAGCCACCAACCACACCTACCTCGACTTGGTGAGGAAATTGAGTCCCTACCCACTACATGTAGCTTCTTATAGATTATCCTTCATAAAGCTCTGCTAGGACGCTAAGATACTACACGCGCATTCCATCACGTCCATTGGACCTAAATGACCTCCAGCAATGGCGCAATACATTCATCGTGACGATCGTGCTTATTCTGTACCGAAAATAATCCCGCGAAGAAAGTCAATCGAGCTCTAGCAACCGGCCCGAATATGACATACAATCACACTCGCCCATTATGTCTCGAAAGCACGCATGATGTCTTTCTCTACGAGAAGTCGAATAGCTCGCGCAAAGCGAGCTTGCTGCCGATGTCAAATTCGCAAGCTCAAGTGCGACGAGGGCCAGCCCTGTCTGTCTTGCGCAAATACGAAGATCGTGTGTACATTTTCTCGCACGGTGCATACGGGTGGTCTATGTCGCATTTGTGAGGCGACATGGAATATCATAGAGAGAATACAGTGAGAGGAGCGACAAGAGTCTGTTATTGCCGATGGGAATTTTGGCCTGGAAAACGATCCAGCTGAAGTCATGTCAAGTCAATGCATGCAAATTTGTAGACATCGGTGTTGATCTCTAACTGCCAGTATTATACAGGACGTGGAAACGCACCCCAAGGTACCCTCGCACCGCAACTATACATATACCACTTGAAGTTATTTCCCGTATGGTCCATCGTCAACGTAAACTACTTGGTTGTCGAACTGTAGCAGGGGGACCAAGATAGTCGATAACCTCCAGGCGTACGCCTTGGCCACCTCACTTGTGGCAGCAACAGGCGCTCAGATGAGACTCGGCCAGAAAGAAGGTAGAATGCACGTATACTCCGAGTAAGTGATATGGCACGTCAGTGTCAGAAAGCGTGCAATCTCTACGGTACAAGAGCCCGCTTAATTTGAACACTATCTGGACATTGTACTTTCTACACATTTACCACGAGAACCAACAACCCGGATGCGCTGAATCATTGTTATATTTGCGTGAATCGATATCGGTAGCACAACTCATGCCGCTGTACCAGGACAAGTCATATACAGGTCGTGATACAGAAGAACAAATTCTCCGTTGGTGGATTAAGTAGCTATTGTTCGTTACGGAGCGAGGCGTATATCTCCTCCACAAAATGCCTGCGATCATCAAGACAAACATTACACTACCACGACAATCTGGCTGGTAGCCAATCTGTGCTTCCTTCATTTGTACAATTAATAAATCTCTTCTGGACTTTTCGCAGGCTGGACTCTTCAATGTCATAGTCGATAGTGATAATCCTGATTTCTCATCCGTAGTAAGAGCTACTGCTATTGTTGATCTCAAACAATGGAAACCCTACATCGAAAACTGTACAAAGTGGCCAAGGAACAGATCCCTATCTCGGATGTGCAAAAAGTAGATATCTATGGATGAGAATGATCCTATGGAAGCTCTGCTCGCCATGATCCTCGTCAAGGAATGATGTATCTGTTGCGTTCCCTCTCAACGCAGCGTCTGACTTTTAAAGTACCGTTACCAGGCTACCTACATCAGCCATCGAAGTCCATAGTCTAACAATAGTAAGTGCATTTCACAGTCGTCAGACAGATAGGATCTAACTTTATCAGCAGCAATTGAAAATTGTAGAAATTGCAGGTTCAGTTGTTGATTCTATATCACATTTGGCAACACTTCCTGTCGCTTTATCGAACTGGACAAACGATCTATCACCAAGCCGTATTCTAACGCATCTAGATTCCTTGATGTCCTTATTTCGACGCAATGCCGCGAAAAGAATTATCGACTTACTGTGCCAAAAGACAGCAGAGGTGCATGCGAGAATAGGATATTACTCGCCACTCTCACACATGGCACTTTTCCTAATATTAGTATTTCATAAATCACTATTGCTCGTCAAACCATGGATACGAATCAATATACTAATCTGAAAATAACCTAGAAAAACACCAATGACTAACCTGTGGCTGCTGACTAAAAGTAATCCAGTTGTTTTTTGAATTACATTTCTCCCAACATCCGCAAACCTCCGAAAACCCCGCATATCTAAGTGGAGACTGAACAATTTTCCGCAAAAGCTAAGATTATCGACGCCTGCACAACTTCATCACCAGTCAGTTCGCCAACCAATCATGACATCCAAAGCTCTTCATTCTTGCTTTTTGTGCCGCCGTGGTAAGCGCCGCTGCGACAAGAATCTACCTTCCTGCCAGCTTTGTACACGGAAGGGCTGGAAATGCACTTATCCCCAGCGACGTGGCCAACGTTCCGCTTCACCTCCACGCAGTTCTGAGCGTGCAGAATCTGTCAATGATTCCATTTTGGTCATTACAAGAACCACTCCGACAAATAATGGCATTTTCGCTGGTCATCAAACTGCTTCTCCATCCACTTCTTCGTTCGCTGTGAACATTGCTATCAGTTTCCTAGCACCCGACCTCTTTCGGGAACTTTCTCTAGAAATTCCCCGCGCCAATTTGGATATCCCCGAAGACGTTACCTTTAACCTGGGCGATAGACGAAGACTGCGCGAGACCGCGCTCAAATTCTTCAACATCACATGGATGCCTATCATTAGTCGGAAGCGCTATTTCAACGCTGTACTTAATCCGCTCTCTCCCTTACGACGCCCAACCAGCTTGCTAGCTCTATGCATGAAGTTATGCTGCTTAGAAGTGCGAGATGATGGTGATGCAGAGCGGACCTCGTTGTATCAATTGACCAAGAAATTCTACTCGGAAGTGGAGAGTACAGAAGGCTTATGTATTCAAGTGCTACAGGCAGGTATATTAATTGCGATATTCGAGATTGGCGATGCCATCTATCCTGCGGCATTTTTGACAGTTGGCGCATGTGCCCGTTATGGTGTCGCTATGGGTTTAGAGAAAGTCAATCAAGACAGAATGGGCGGCGACCACAATCATGCAGTGTCATGGATGGAGATTGAAGAGAGGCGCAGGGTTTGGTGGGGAGTCTTGATCTTGGACCGGTCTGTCATCATCCTTGTCATTCAAACCTCTTTTCTACTTCGATATGCGAAGCTTCGTGCTCCTCAGAATTTGATGCTTTTCTACTGTAGATTTCTGAACTTGGCGAACCCTTCGCGGATCCTGGCGACGGTAGATCCAACATTTGAAGATTTTCTTCCCGTGGATGATGAACGGTTCGCTGACGTGGTAATATTCCTTGCTTCTCTTTCTTTCCTACACAAAGATATCGAAGTCCATTCTCTAACGTTAAGATACGCCCAGACATCGCAACCACAAGATGCGGTCACCATTTCTCAGGGGTTTGTATTCAAGATCGGACATTTCGGCAGGCTAGCTCAGGCAACATATCTTATCAGTCAAGTTCTCGATAGCATCAGATCCGTTTCTATGATGCCCGACTATCTCAATGGAGGTACCTTACCGGCAGATGTAGCACAGATTTGTCGTACTATCGAAGCTTTAGTTCGTGCAAATGAAATGGAAATTACAGCTCGGAGGTTAGCCTTCTGCTGTCAAAGCTTGGTATCTTACAGGTGAGTATTGGTGCAGCCAGTTGTTCCGCCGGGCGAAAGATTTTAACTCTTTGTACAGCGGGATATTCCTCCTCCAACAACATTTTTGGGAGCAGTTGAATGTGAAATCTACGCAGGAGGTGCAGCAACATATGTTTGTCGAGACACCGAGTGCTATCGATACGCTTTGCCGAATTGCATTAGCACTCCAGCAGGGATCTAATATGATAGATCTACTGCAGGGTCAATGTACCTTTTTTCTTGTTGCTGTCGTTTATCAGGGCCTTTTGGCGCTTATGACCATAGGACAAGGCAACCCTTCGGCAGAGATTAGCGATACTATAGCCACATTGACTTGGTTACTGGAGCATATACGAGGCCGTTGGCCTCTTGCTGGTAAGTTTCTTGACCTACCACAATAAATACCAAGAACGAAAATTCCAAGCAGTGAATATCTAATATCAAACGAAGGTGTCTACAAAAACATCTTGGACGCAAAAGAGGTCATTTTGGCTACGGAGGGGATATGAATACGAGTCTTATGTCGTGAGAAGAGGTAGAGTACTTCAGACGTATGTTAGTTGATGTTATATTGATTTGTGTACCAGCCAGAGACTCTGCGGCTGTTTATGGGCGGGTTCTAATTTCGCCCAGAAGGAGATGAAATACAATATAGTGCAAGGGAGCACCATGGGTAATAGGTATACGTGCATACTCTGGACTGGACTACATCTAGAAATTATCACTGTCTTCAAGTCACTATATTTCGCGAGGCATTTTGATTACAGGCTACCAGCAAGAGTGCGATGCAGGGGCGAATTTCAGAGTAAATTCCTACCAAGGTAGATGATCAGATGATCGGAGTCCGGCCTATATTAGGACAAAGCCGTATTGACTCAAATCAGTAATGAAGCTTTCAAATCTGCTATCTATTCCTCACCAATCAGGAGAATAGAGAAGAAATGTGCGTGTCATTGCGGACATTGCGGGCTTTTAGTGGTTGCCTCTTGCGGCGTTGCGGCGTCGGCTGATAAGTAATCAAAAAAATCGGCTGGACTTAAAATCAGAATAATTCCCTCGTTTTTGTAAGTAGTACAAGACAAGTCACACTCGCATCTATTGTACATCTGCTCTGCTTGACTTATTTCTTCTCATCGAAATCAAAGCTATCAAGACACATCCATGTCTGCCAGCAAGAAGCCGTCCATCCTCATTACAGGGTACATCAATTGGCCCGTCTGCCCTCAATCTAACCCTTTACTTACTTCATTAGTTGCTCGCAAGGCGGCGCAGGGAATGCGCTGGCATTGGAGTTTGCGGCGAGAGGTTTACGAGTCTTCGCAACTGCTCGCTCCCTTGGATCGATGAGCAATCTGTCTGAAAATGGAATCGAAACTCTAGCCCTGGATGTTACCGTTTTGGAGAGCATTGTAGCCCTAAAAGACGAGATTTCCAAACGGACTGGCGGTACACTGGACTATCTATACAACAATGCTGGATCGAGTAAGTCTTGAGCCTCAATGCGGAATATTGCGGCATTGGGTGTTATTATTCTATCTCATAAGCACTAAACTCCACCACAGTGTACGAGGCTCCGGCATTAGAAGCCGATCCCAAAAAAGTTCGAAGAATGTTCGACACCAATGTATTCGGTCTATTTGACGTCGTCACAGCTTTCACGCCTCTCCTCATTGCAGCTACGCACAGTTCTAACACTACTCCCACAATCGTCAATGTCGCCTCAATACTTGCCCGAATCCCTTTCCCTTTCGCATCTGCATACAACGCAACTAAAGCCGCAGTATCCGCATACTCTGATACACTACGACTAGAGCTCAGTCCTTTTGGCATAAGAGTGGTCACGCTTTTTATGGGTGAAGTCTCCACCAATCTTCGGACTGCAGATAATATCAATTTTGGACCCGCGAGCCTCTACGCAGACGTCGAGACCAAGGTTAAGGAGAGGACAGAACATAGCGCCAAAGTTTCCGTGACACCAGATGTCTTCGCTAGGCAAGTTGTTTCCAAGGTCTTGGGCGACAACAGTGTTAGCTATATCTGGAAAGGAACGAATGCTTTCATCGTGTGGTTGCTCAATGCCATAGGGCCTCGGAAGGTATTCGATTCGACTGTGATGGGACCTGTAGGGTTTGATGATAAGAGTCTAATTAATAGGATACGCGATCGTGGGCAGCAGTTTGTTAAGGAGCGATGAGGATTCGATGAAGCTTGTTGGAGTATGGAGTAAATGTTAATAATTGATCTACTTTGCTGCCTTGATGATAATCTCTCGCCGATACATGGTTGTCTTATGCTTGTGAGTCAGGTAAAAGAATTTCTGCTAAGTGACTTCTATCATACGAACTCTGGTGAAATACAGAGCTATTTAACTTTGTAGAGATCTTTTATTGTATCGGTACACAATAGAAGGCAAAGATCAGCTCCTAATCTCGACCGATTCTTAGAGTTAATCCTCTTTGCTGAATGCTCTTATTGCTCGCTACAATTAGATTCCCATCTAACAGAACGAACTTTTGAAGCTATGTATACTTGAGCGCGACAATCTCACCAAGGTTATTTGTCTGCTATTGCCGTATTTCTCACATCATGAAGATCTTTCAAGACAAACCGGGGCCGCCCATCATAATTTTTTAGTCTCATCCATGCCTCCAGATTGGCAATACGAGAGCTGTGGATACGGTCAAGGAATTCCATATCACGGGTTGCCCCTTTCCCTTCACTCCAATAGCGCCACCAAGCCGAGAAATTCTCCTTCCAAGTCATGAACGACTCATCACGAGGAATATTCGGGTCCACCGCCCAGTTTGAATAGGCTCCTCTATACGGCTCTGCCTTCTCTAGATACTCCTCCAGAGGCACGCGCTTATGAATGCCTTTCTTACCCGTTACTCTTGTAAAGGTTGCCACAATTTCGGCAAAGTTGACTTGGTCTGTAGCAACTTCAAGGTCAGGACCTGCAGATTCTGATGGGTTATCGAATATCCATAAACTGTAGACTCCAATATCATCGAGAGCAATCAATGGTATTTTGCCATCCGCTATCCAGAAGAGTGATTAGTTACTTTGAGGCAACATATAAAGTCATTTTATAAAACAAGAAAAAACACTCACCTGCCGGATTCTCCCAGACGAATGAACCATCAGCCTGCTCCTCAGGAACAAACATTCCGTCGTACAGCATATCCATGTATGGTCCCGTTGTCAAGAGTGAAGTCTTCATGGTAGACTGTCCATGGCTCAGGATCAAATCGCCAACGCGGCCTTTGGCGTCGGTATGTCCACAATGATACTGCTCATCCCATCCAGCCTTCCGAAGGGCATAGTCGATATTGGCGAATACGTAATGCTTGACACCGTGGTGTCTGGCTATTTCGTATACTCGAATACCATAGAATAATTCGCTTTTCTCTCCAATCGTGAAACCATCAAGGTTCACCCACGCGACATAAACGCCAGTAAAGGCGGCATGGAGATCGTTTTGGCTGTCCTGGGACCCTTGTAGAAGGCTCACGTTGGGTAGAGCAGCTAGTTTCCTAGCTTGGTCGGAAGCTGGATTCCTAGTCAGTACTCGGACGCTGTAGCGACCGCTCTTGGAGAGCGCTATGAGTCATTGTTAGAAACGTGTATGCTTTTCAAGGCCACATGCCTCAGAGACTAACCGGTGACGACAGGACTACCTTGAGCACCGGTACCTCCAATGACAAGGATCAATTTGAGATTCTCATGGCGATGACAGTATTTTCAATGGCTATTTCGCAAGGAAGATTTATTGTATGAAAAGTTGCACTGACAGTTATCTCTGAGGAACGTCTCAGGCAATATATAGAAAATTGTCGCTCTCTGTTAAGACCTCAGTGTCACCTACCTACCTATGTACCAGCCTAGGTAGGCATCTACGAAGCTACCACTGATTTGTAATTCCTACACGAATATTAATGTGGCAGAAATCTCATCATCGGAATGGAAGATGTGTAATGCCCTTCGTTCAACCTCGTGCGGGATTGCGGGCATTTTTGCGGACGTTTACCGCATACTATCCGGGCATTCGGATTGCATGAACACGTAATCAGAAAATCCGCGCAATGTTGGAGTGGCTTCAGGAAGCATTTGTCAAGCTGTTAGCAAGGAGACAAGGAAATAAAGTAAACAAAGCTTTTAGCCGCAGTAAGACATGTATAAAGCCAGTCTACTCCGTGGTATTACAATGAGTATTAGACCTAGAATTCAGCTAGCTGAGATATCTAAAGCTAGAAAACATGCTACCACCAAAGCCTTCCAGACCCAATACTCAAAATGTCCAAGCTTATTGTTGTCACTGGAGCAACTGGCCTACAAAGCTTAGGCGTCATCGATGCCTTGCCTGCAAATCCCGACTGGGGAATTCGAGAAGTCACACGCCATACGAATAGTGAAAAGGCCAGGAGACCCGTCGAGCGAGGGATCGAAATGGTAGCCGCCGACCTCGACGATGAGGACAGTCTCATCAAAGCCTTTGTCAGTGCAAATGCCATCTTCGCCGTTACGGACTTCTATGAGCCCTTCGGTACGGGGATAGGGCCCGAAGAGTCCAAACAAATTGAGAACGACCGAGGCGTGAGATTGGCCATGTCGCTGCGAAGCCTCCCACTCTCGAAACCTACTTCTGCGGCACCGTACCCGCTGCGAGCAAGCTCACTAATGGGGAGGTGGAGGTTCCACATTTTGATGCGAAAGGAGCCATTGATGAGTATATCAAAACCGACCCGACCCTGAACGCTAAAGCGATCTTTCTTTTGACTGGATTTTATCCGTCAAACTTTGGTTACCCGCCTTTTGCTCCAATATATTCCGTATGGATCTCGTCTTCTTTTCTTCCTGACGATGTGCGCGAGTAGCGCCATTCAGCTAACCGTACGGCAAAATAGAAGCCAGCTACAAAATGGATTCCCATCCTCCCAGCAAGTCCGTTGTCCTACCCATCCTCACTGGGCTCCGTCAGTAATATCGGCGTGACCGTTAGTGGACTTCTCCAACACCAATACCCCGATACACCAAGCGGGTAGAAGGGAGGTCGATATGTCCCCGTCACGACCAGCAAGTATCAGATGCAGGACTACTTCTTCAGATGGGCTGAGATCGCAGGGAAGGGAAAGCTGCAAGTCATATCCGTCTCATTTGAGAAGTATGAAGAGCTACATGGCATGTGGCGGACTGAGTTAGGTCTGATGGTGAAGCTTTGGGAAGTTGCTGGAGCTCCGAAGATGCGGGGGACAGTTGGAGACGGCGATGTTATACGATTGATACTCGTGATCCCGAAGGCGTGAAAGAACGTTTCTACGATAGTTTAATGTGATTTTGGGTCAGGATGACTCCGGTCACAGAGGCAGATTTAAATTTAGCTCCGATCAACTGTTATATCAAATATTCTAGCGCTGGTTCTATGCTCTTACACCCCATACTGAATAGCTGCTCTCGATTACCCCTCACTTTGCATCACAAATCCACAAATTGCCGAGACCGAGTTTCAACGCCGAGGTCGCTTTGGTGATTGATTACTTATCAGAAAATACCTCGTCCTTGAAGTTCACATACGCGATATGCGGCTATTGGTCAATATCACGAATATCTAGGCAGACATTTTCTGCATGACAGACTGACTATTCGATCAATCACTTTTTCTTGCTCTCTCATAGCCAACGAGAACGTCGTAATTGAAAATCATATAGGATGTCTTCAACTGAGAACTCTGTCGAAGTTGCGAAAACTCACGAAGGCATTACAACGATAACCCTCAACCGACCACACAGGCGCAATGCAATTGATCATCCGACCGCCGAGAAGCTTTATTATGCCATTCTCGAATTTGAAAATGATGAGACCCAGAAAATTGGTATCTTGTATGGCGCCGGGGGAACTTTCTGCGCTGGCTTCGATCTGCACGAAGTAGCCAAGGCATCGACTTCTACTTCTCAAGGTAGCGATGCGGGAGATCAATATAAAGGGCCAAGATTCAACGTTGAAGCCGATCGCGTCCAAGGCCGAAATGCAGGTCCCATTGGGCCATCTCGTCTCCAGGTGCGCAAGCCACTCATCAGTGCTGTAGCAGGGTATGCAGTTGCAGGTGGACTAGAATTAAGCCTCATCGCGGATCTTCGTGTCGCCGAGGAAGACGCTATTTTCGGAGTATTCTGTCGACGGTTCGGCGTACCGCTGATTGACGGTGGCACCGTGCGGTTGCAGGCCATGGTTGGCTTGGGCCGAGCGCTGGATATGATCTTAACGGGGCGAGCTGTTACAGCACAGGAGGGTTTGCAGATGGGTCTTGTGAACAGGGTTGTTGGTAAGGGTGAGGGATTAACCGAAGCTGTCAAAATTGCAAGACAACTTCTTGCGTTTCCACAAATGTGTATGAACGTGGATCGGGCGTCATGTTATTATGCTACCTACGACGCCACTTCATTTGAAGACGCATTGAGGAATGAATTCAGGAATGGAGAGAGTGTCATAATGCAGGAGGGCGTTCATGGAGCGGCTCTATTTGCTGCGGGTGTTGGAAGGCATGGATCCAACATATAACTCGCAAGTACTAGGGGTAATGAACTCCTCGAAAATTGAAAGGGGGAAAATGGTCCACTCATAAAATACCTGAATTTTGGAAGGTCATGCTTCGTCAGACAACAACAGCGCTGACTCCGGCTGCTCGACATCAAAGCCGAAACTCAACTCACCCACCAATGTCTTCACATCCCTATATTGATCATGTCTATCAAAAACTGTTACAAAGATTTGGAAATATAATCGCAACTCACTTTAATAAATCTCTCAAAGTCCAGGTAACAACTGACCGCAGCACTTCTAGAGAGACGAACGCTGAAAATGCAGGATCCTGCACATGACAAATGTCGAGAAGCTCCTTGTCAATCTTTTGCATTTGCCGAGCTAGAGGAAATGTATCTGGGGTACGCATGTATGGAGGAAGTGGTTGGGCATTCATAATTGCTGCGGAAAGGTGGCATAAAAGGGATGAGGTGGCGTGAGACCTGAAGTCGGGCGATTTGAATGCAATTTTGGCGAGATGAGAGATCCATTGTTCGTCCGATGCACCTGTTGCAGCCGTTGAAGATGTAGATGATCCTGATTTCTTGCTCGGATATAGTCTTTCGAGATTTCGGGTTGTCAATACCATCAAGGACATGCTGGTAAGGAGACGCTGGGCCTTAAAAATGATGCTGTCGTATGTTTCCTTGGGAAATTTTCCTCCAATTGGCGGCTCATATCTAGTGAAATGACTATGCATGCGTAGTGTATTCAGGAGCCCCATCTCCTCTTTGAAGAGCTTGCGACGCAAGGCAGAAAGCCTGAGAGATGCATTTGCGGAGTTGTTGCGGCCATCGGATAGACCACTGCTCATCCATATCTCAATTGTTTCATGCATAGCGCCGTAGAATTGAGCGAGAATAAAAAGGCCATGCCCGAGTAGCTTTCTCAGCTTGAATTTGGCAGTTATAGGATATGGAAAGATCACCCAGAAAAAAGAAATAGCACAGCCAGCTGCAACGGCCGCCAGTTTGTATGGACCGAAAATGTAAATGGGGTAATATGGTTGATCATTCGAAGTGGCAACTTCAAGCCCAAGTTTGCGAACCTATCGCTCAGTCTGTTAGTCGATATAATCTAGGTAGAGAATAACGAGTACTAACCTGAAGTTCGTATCCAACTATAACATTCAGGGTCACAATGGAAATGACAATAGGTCCGAAGTATTGTGGCTTTTTAACGTAGAAGTAATACTATCCTCAGCAAAGGAAGTCAGAAAAATTGAGAATTCGATCTAGAACCAAGTCTTACCTCAAACACATTCGCAAAATATAGAAAAACGATAATCCCAGGAGTCTTTTCATCAACAATATACCAAACAATCAAGCTTAATATCATGGAAACGGTTGTTGCGATGATCCTGGCCATGAAACCGAACATGGTTTGTCCGCTTGTCGGAGTCATTCCGATGACTATAACAATCATAGCCCAGACACATCGTCCGTGGAAGAAAAATTGTTGAGTTTGGCGAAGAAAAGCTAGGATCGCGACGCAAAACGAGGCAGCCGCGACGCGAAAGCCAAAAACACTCAATTCTGATCGAATTATCCGCGGAATGTAGCGTAGAACATTGCTTGCTTTCTCCCAGGTATTGACTGGCGGCAGATGCTCGGGATCTGGAAGAATATCATGTTCTTCATGCTTGGAAGAAGGGTCATCGTGATACCGATTTTGTTGCTCCGCAGTGCCACTTTCTGAATCCTTCTGCTCCGTCTTCAAGGAAAACCAACTCCGAATTGATTCCTCTTTAGGGAATATTAATCGACTGCATTTCATTGTTCCATCCTTTCCTTTGCTGTCCGCAAACATGACAAGTTCGAAGATTGAATTCAAGAGAATTCTTTGCATATGCCCCATGTATAGAAGCAGGAAGAAGTCTTGTCGCACATCGGGATGTGATGTTAGGAATTCTGCATCGAATTTCCCGTTGGGCTCTCCAAAAGCTCTGACAGATGGCATCTCATCCGGGAAATTTTTTTGTTGACTGTATAGATCCTGTAGCACTCGCTCATATTCGGTTACAAAATTGGTCCGAAGTGGGTTCAGATACTCTCCACTTGACTCTTCATCCCCTACAACTGAGTTTCCAGTTTTCCCTTTTCTCTTCTTCTTAAATGATTTCGGTGTTTCAATCTCGAAAGTAAGAAGAACATATTGCACGCCTGCCATGCTCAAATGCAGAGTATCCGAGAGGTGTTTGTGAAGCGTCATGACGCTTTTCTGTACCTCGGCGCGCTTTGAAGAAGTCTCATCATCGAATCTGTCCTTGATTTCGCCGGATACCTCTTCCTGGACTATGATTTCGAGTACGTCTGGTAATATCGACATGCCGGACAGCGACAATAGTACTTCCCTAAACATGGCAGCGATCTTCGTAAAATCTTCCGCGGCTAATTTGCCCCATGCAATCTCGTCCTTGGAATAGAACAAATCAGAATGCAATTTGCTATGCAAGGCATTGAGCTTGTTCATAGATAAGTTCATGGCTTCTTTTATTTCGCGCAACTGTGGAGAAAGGCCGGTTCCATTGGCGTTTCCATTATGTTCTGTTCTCAATGCAGTCCGAGTTCGACTAACAAGTCCCTGGCCTACCCATATCGTGGTCGCAGAGCTTTCTTTCAGAAAACTAATTTGATATTGGAGCACGTTTTGTACCTGTTCTGCATATTCTCTCATATCTTGAAAGACACAACTTCTGCTAGTGATGGGCAGGACCAGTAATGATACAGCCGTAGCGATTGCAAACCCGATAAGAAAGGTTTTCAAAAGTCTAGAAATGAATTCCAAACCTTCAGAAGTAGTGATGAATGTGCCGATTCGTGTGATAGTGACTGTTGAGTATATGGAAAAAGATACCATTGGATCCTGCAGCTCCATCGGTCGCCAGGCACGGATTGCATTCGCAGGCCTGGTGTCGAACAGAGTAAGCTTTAGTGTTGTGTCCATAAAACAAAAGTATGCACATACCAAAGCAGGACAAATAGCCATACTCCTGCAACCACGCAGGCATCGCTATTATACCCAGTTCTGACACTCTCGGAAGCATCACTAGGGGTACTGTGCTGTCTCGCCTTGACAGCAGAATAATTGGCCAAACAACACAGCGACGCAGCGACACACACTGCCAAAAGATTAAACAGCATGATCTTGATAAATTTGGCACGAGGCATAAGACATTGTGATGTCACGGACATTAGGGCAGCCAGATAGCCCACCGTCAAGGTTATGTCTGCGATCGCATTCCTTTGAGATCTGCCCAGGTGGAAGATATTAGCCAGATCCGCGTAAAGCAATGATTTTGGCATACATGGCGATCACTATCGTCGGCGGTAGGGCACCCTTCAATATCATGAGGACAGAATGGGAGTCTAAGTCCAGTCTCGTACACATACGCTGCCACACCACAGGAGTAGGACGCTCCTCATTGGCCGCTGTGGAAACCATTCTTAGGGTTTTTTTGGCATGCGGCTACACTCAAACTCTCATCAATATGTGACCAAATAATGGAAATTCGTGCTCATACTTTGCCTAAAGACAAAAAAGCATGATGATAAAAGTGAAATATATTATGTGTGGAATCTATGACTCCCGCCCTCAACTACTGCGGTCATACATGCCAAATCGCGAAGGCATGTATCCACTCACTCAATAATGATTCGCTCTGGGCGTATGCTTAGGGTTGTAGCAATTCTCTTAGGGTTAGGTAACTCTCTCATCGTTTGGCTTTTCGCATCTTCCACTTTTTAGGACATTTTCGTCCTCGTCCATTTGAACCCGTCCATTGTCACTGTTCTTCGTCGAAGGTACCGCTGCTCACTAAGTCCGAATAACCGTCGCCACCAGCCGAATTCACTGTTTATTACTGGCAGAAATACTACGCGACCGAAATGTCATCTTGTGCTCTGGTGTTGGGCTCTTCGCCAGCGATTTAATTTGAAAGAACGCCGGTACGGTAAGATTGTGTAAAGTTACAAGCTTTTCGCTGTTAGCCCCGTGAAAGGCTTGTAAGATTTGTAAGGTAAACTTGAATGATACGGAGACATGATTGGACGATGTTACTTAGTCAGCACCCACACCAAGATCAACCAATCACATTCCGTATGTTCCCTACGGCAGGTTGTGTAGAAAAAATATATATATACAACAAGGTATATTTTCAATTACTTATCCTCTCGACAGCTTGATCGAATTTCTCAATGCACAAGTCATGAACCATAACTCGATGATGCGCAGTATTGACACCAAATTTTGAAGTTCATAAGGATTTCTAGACTATTAATCGCGAAATATCAAAAAAGTACGCCTAAAGATCGGCGTTGTCCACGAATAAAGAAATGGGTATGGATTCCAATGTTTCTGCTCTGCCGCGCTGCGCGTCGGGGATGTGTCTAGTACCTACATATAAAGCCTCATGTAGGTAAATTGACAAGCTTATTGTTGGTTTAACTACGGTCCGTATCACGAAGCATAGACGGTAGTAAGGCTGGTCCAACAAGCCTACGAATTGAGCCTGCTTATAAGCATAAAATATTCAAATATAAACGACTGATCCCCAAAACTGTAGGGGCTCGGGGATGGCTAGGTGGCTATATACAACGACGCGTAGCTGGGGCTAGGGATATAATAATCCCGTTCTGGTGCGCGATACATTCACTATGTATATAGTGCTGTAGGCGCTAATATGTAACATTATTAATCCAACACTAGTAGCTCTCTAGAAGAAAAGAAAAATGTGTAGTGAATAATATACAATCTGGTGTAGTAAATAGGTATATAAAGAAGTGAATAAGAATATTAAAATATAAGAAAATAAGAAAGAATGATATGAATTAGAATATCTAGCCTTCAGCTTATAATTTTAGTGATTCTAATAATATAGTGAATTTTATAATCTTAGGTTTAGGATTATATGCCATAGTTAGTCTTTCTATTTATCTATTAATATTAATATATAGCTTATTTATATTAATAAACTCTTATAAAGCATGGCATAGCTTGCTCTTTATTATAATATTAACTAGATTAATATTACTATTAATCTATCTAACCTCCAAGATCTCTTATTATTTATATAATTAGTAGAGGCATATAAGGTTAATTATAAGCTGTTTTTCTTATGTTGTACTGAGCTTAATAAGATATTTATAAAGGCTCTTTGAATTAGTACAGATAATTAGAGGTAGTAGTTTAATAAGATAGAGTAGCTATGTAAGGGTTAATTTAATTATAGTAGTAGTATTAAATCTATTAGCTAGTATGTATATTTCTGAGCTTAGTATACTGTGTATAATCTACTTATATTTTATAGATAACTAATAGAGAATATTTATATTATTTACTTTATCTACTAATATAATAATATAGCTAAACTATAAAGAATAGTTCTTATTATTAGTAAATAAAGCATTAATAAAAAAATAATAAAACTGAAGAATAAACGGCCGGAACACGAGTTTCGGCACTTTTTGAAAAACAGCGCTCTTTGCACGTTTTAGAGGGCCTTATAGGCTTCTCAGCACCGAGAAACGCCTATGGAGGCACCACAGGGATCCCTAGAGGGCCGCGACGTCCCCAAATCGATGGGGGCTGGGATGGGGGGAGTTGGGGACCACCTATCCTAAACGCCAGGAAACGGGGCTTTAGAGGCACTACTATAGTTCCTGAAACTAAGCAGCGGTCAAGACCGCCTATTGGGTTCAGATTAATAGCTGGAAAAAGGCCTCAAGACAGCACTATAGGCCCAAATAGTGCCCTAAGCCACTAGAATAACCCCTGGAGAGCAGTTGATCTTAGGGCTTACTAAGGCTGTATAGGAACTAGATAGTGCTATTAATAGTGTTGCCAACCCTGTTTTTATAGGGGGTAACTGGTAAAAATGCATATGATAAGACTTAGGAGGCGCAAGCGCCTATATAGTGGTTCTGAGGCTATTAAAGGACTATATTATAAGGGCTATGGTGCTTATTGACGCTTAGATAGCTAAGGATAAGGATATACTTAAAGCTTATATAGGCCTTATATAGGCCTATATTACAAGGATTAACTACCTAGAGAAGACTGTATAGATATTGCAGGCTAGTATATACCTAACACCTAATATCTCTCTAGTATATAATGCTGGGGTAAGCAGCTTGCTGCTAAGCTCTGTTGCTGAGAATAGATTAGTGCCTATTTAAAAGGGGTAAGCTTGTACTGCTAAAGCTCTAATGCCTAGCTTAATTATATACTAGGACTTACTTTAATATTAAGGTCCTTTAAGTTATTAAAACTAAGCCTTATTAGTGCTAGAGAGCATCTATAAGGGTATTATAAAACCTTTATAGAGGCCTCTAACTGCTTAATTTACACCTCTGCACCTAGGGCTAACTGCTAAAAACTAGGGATTAGCTGCTAAGGCCTCTTAGGTGAATGCTAGAGAATAGAAGATAGTGTAATATAGAAAGTAGAAAGTAATATTTATAGTATTTAGTAGGCCTGTATGGATGCTAAAGATCTCTATAAATATTTAGAGCAAGGAGGAATGATGCTTAATCTTTAGATGCTAGAACCTGGCTACTATAGTTAAATAGGATATCTGGAATATCCTTCTAGTGCTTAACCATGCCCTTATAAGTGTAGGGTTGCTAGATTTTATTAGGGCAGTAGATTTAGGGTATATAACTTCTAGGCACTTTACTGTGCTCCTTAAAGAAGGAGCCTCTAGTAATACCCTTATCTCTGCCTATAATGATATGTTTATTACTACTGTGTAGAGGATTAATCTAGTGGTCATCTCTATAGAGAGTAGTGAATAATGGAGATGTGTGAAGATCTATAGGGTTTTTGTACAATGCTATATGAATAGTGTTTATGGCCTAGAGCTAATCCAGGAGGAGATTGAAATAGAGATATCTTTTAAGCTTAAATGGGAATCTACCTGGCTTTAGAGCTCTAAGAAGATTAGGGTTAATCAATAGTGTAATATTGCTATAATGGTAATAGTAGATATATGTAAGGATGCCTAGAAGCTATTTAAAGCAGGCCTATGATTTAGTGGCTGTATATATAAGATAAAGACTTATAAGGATCTCAGCCCTAAGGGCATTTATACTTGGTGCTATGGAATAGAGTATTCTAACTTCCTAGAGTGTAAGAATTGACCTTTAAGATACATAATCTATACTAGAGACTATAAGGCCCTAAGCTATGGCTGTAATATTATAGGCTGTACTATAGGGCTTAGTAAATCCTGTCAGCATAGCCTAGTTAAGTATACTAACTATAGAGAAGCTTATAAGGCCACCTTTCTAAGGTGTCCTAAGATAAAGTAAGCCTAGAAATAGGTAATCTAACAAGTGTGGAACAGTATACTGTAATATTAGCTTCTAAAGGACTAAGCTTTTAGGATAGTAATACTAGATCCTTTATAGACCTCTAAGGCTCTAATAGCTCTAGACTCTCCAGGCACTGCTTAGGACACTATAAAGATAGTAAAGGACTTTATTCCAGCTCTAACTACCCCTGAATTGCCCCTTAGCCAGGAATTATATTAATACTCTAATATAATTGTACTAGGGCTAGTGCTGTGGTCTATACAGTGTTAGAGGCAGCATTGAAGGCTAGTATAGAAATAATATACCTATAAGAGCCCTTGGTAACTAGTAGTAAGATTAGCTATCTAGGGTTCTTATTATACTGGCTAGAATGCCCCTGGAAGCATGTTTAGATAGTGATAGTAGTAAAGAGAGATATAGTGGGCAGAGTAGTAATTAAAGCCTATATAGATCTGGTGAACTATCCTTATTTTATAATAGTGGATATAGTGGAGCATGGGAGATGTATTAGAGTAGTAAACTGCTATAATAGCATGCTTGGGCTAGCTTATATGTATATTAGAGCAAGCTGGTATAACTAGAGGGCCTTAACAGACATTAATTAGGACCTAATTATTAGGGGGAGATACTTAATTTTTAGTGATTTTAACACCTATAGCTCCTTATGGAATGCCTTAGCTATATAAAAGAAAGATGCGGAGCCCCTAGAGTGGCTTATTAATAGGTATAACCTATTTATTAATAATGATCTAAATGTGTTAATAAGGCCTTATAAGGCTAGCCTTTCTAGGGATGAGGTTAGGAGTAAGAAGATGCCTAGTACTTTGATTATTGATTTTATAATTAGTAATTAGGCACTAAGGCCACTAGAGAGCTGGGAAATTGACTAAGAAGGCTTTATAATATTAGATTATCTAATTATTTAGGCTTTATGGGAGTCCCTAGAGGGTAAGAGTAATCTCTATGAAGTAATAGTAATAGAGTAACAGATAAACGCCCTTATAGAGGACGCTAAAGGATTAAAAGCTGCAGAGCATATTTAGAGCAGCCTTACTAGTACTCAACTAAGCCTAATAGATGGTTACTCCCCTAGGGATGTAGAAAGGGAAGTTAAACTGATAGAAGAGGCTTTTACTACTATACTTAGAAGGCATGCTAAGGAGATCAAGCTGTGTGCTTAATCTAAGTACTAGTAAAGCTCTTAAATGATTAAGGCTTAGAGGACTTATTTAAAAGCCTATAAAGTATTCTATACTGGTAAGATTAATGAGAATAAGCACCAAGAGGCCTGAAGAGCCTATTATACTGCTATAAGAAAAATAAAAAGGAAGTGTTAGAAGGCTTTTTTATAAGGGTCAGATAGGGATATATTAATTGAGTAAAAATAGTGTTAGGCAGCGCTCTGATATGTTAATCTGAACTTTAGGGGTATTATTCTAGCCCTGATTGATCCAGAATCCAAGGAGGTGATAGTGGCTATGTTTAGTGAGAAAGAGGTTATTTTTAGGGAATAGGCCTTTCTATAGGCCTTAGGAGCTAATACTAAGATAGATCTTCTAGAGCCTGGTAATGCCTATAAATTAACTATAGAAAAGGCTGTATATAGTACCCTATTTAGCTAGGGGATTGAGAAGGCCCTAGGAATGGATTTACTTAATTTTAGAGCAATCTAGCTACTCTGATGGCTTGATTAAGCCTATATTATAATACTTATTAAATAATGCCTTAGGCTAGGGATCTACTTAGAGGTTTAAAAAACTACTAAGGGGATTCTCTTGAGAAAACCTAGCAAGGGGGTTTATATAGTAGCTAAGGCTTACTATGTGATTAGCCTGCTAAAGTGCTTAGATAAGGTAGTGGAAAAGCTGGTAGTAGATCTTATTATAGACTTTATAGAGTCTTAGGGGCTCTTTTATAAAGACTAATTTAGGGGATACTGCTAGTATAGTGCTATAGATGCTATGGCATGCCTTATAAGCGAGATTGAGTGTGCTTAGGGCAAAGGTAAGCTTAGGGCATATTTTTTTATAGATATTAAGGGGGTCTTTAATTATGTGGTTAGATATAGGCTTATAAGTGGCCTCTGTGGTATGGGAATAGATAGGGACTTAGTGTGTTAGATAGTTTTTTTCTTATTAGAGCAGCATGCCTTGCTTGTTATTAATGGGTATACTGGTAAGAAGGCCTCTATAAGTTTAAGCCTACTTCAGAGCTCCCTAATATCCCTAATCCTTTTTATATTATATATATACCTCTTAGCAGCTGCTATTGAAACCGCTGTCCCAGGGGTGTGAGGGCTATTCTTTGTGGATAATCAGGGACTTATTACAGTGGCTAGCTCTATAAAGGAGGCCTGTAAGGTCTTATAATATGCTGCAAAAGTAGTAGTGGAATAAGAGATAAAGAACAGAGTCTAATTTAATCCTAAGAAAACAGAGACTGCCTTTTTTACTAGATAGCAGAAGGCCTGGTTTAAGCAAGAGATTAGAGGGGCTAAGATCTAAATTAGGAATATAAAGGCTTAAATCAAGCTTAATATAGTGTATTAGTTAGGCATAGTCCTTAACAGGTAGTTATCCCTTTAGAGCTACTACTTGGCGTGCCTACAGAAGGCTTAGAGCACTGAATTATAATTTTATATATTCTATAAGGCTAATAGCTTGATCCTAGAGCTGGTCTAATAGCTATAATAGGCTATAGTGCAGGCTCAAGCACTCTAAGGATTAGAACTATAGTGGTAAGGTTAAAAATTATAGGCCCAGGGCTTATAGTGCCTAATTAACTATTAAGCAAGGGTTATTATAGACATACTTTTAAAGATGCTAGTAGAGGCTCTAGTCCAGGAGGCTGCTCTAGAGCTAGTAAACATATTGCTTGATGTAAGAAAGGCTAAATATATAATAAAACTGCTAGCATTGCTAGAAACTTATCTAATAGTGCAGCTATTTCTAGTAATACTTAGGCATGATGATACTTATACTCAGCCTGGTAAGCAACTTCTAGATAATTAAGAATAGGCTTAGAGCAGGAATAAAATACTAAAATGGATTGGTTAAAGGCTGGTGAAGCATCTAACTCAATACTTAACTAAGGACCCCTCTAAAGGGGTTGAGAGAATAGTGGCAAGAGTATTATTAGTATTCTTGGGGATAATCTAGGTAAAAGGCATTAAATAAGCATTGATTGAAGCAGTAGATATACTGTTTAGGATTACTCTCTAATCTAATAGCTTTAAGTAGGAGAATAGATGTATAGGAGCTGGTATAGTGCTTTAAAGAATACCAGGGGTATTATAGGAGTGCCTAGAAGTACTAATAGGCATAAGATATGAAGTTTTTAATACAGAGCTTGTTAGTATAGCCTTAGTACTAGAATAGGTGTTAGAAGGACATCTTCTAGGACCTATTTATGTTCTGCTAGATGCCTAGAATGCTATAGAATACTTCTAGATAATCTAGCCTGGTACAGGCTAGTCTCTAGTGCTTAAAGCTCATAAAGTAGCCTCTAAGCTGGCCCAGAGTGGACGTCTAGTAATAATATAATGGGTGTTAGGGTATAATAGCATTAAAGGAAATAAGCAAGTGGATTAAGCTGCTAAAAGGGCCTTAATCAAGCCTATAGGGCCTAGTTTTAAAGGCCTTTTATTAGTCTATATTAAATATGTATATATTACAGCAAGGAGAAAAGCAGTAGAGGATTAGGTTTATAAAAATGCTATTTAAGGGGCCTATAGGTGAGAAAGAGCCTATAGAATGCTATGGAGCTAGGGACTTAATAAAATAGCTATAAAGGTGCCAAAACAGCTAGTAAATTGCTATTATTAGTTAAAAACTAGACATATTCTTATAGGCATTTACCTATACTGGATCAAGGCCTGGGACTTCCCAGAGTATAGGGCCTGTGGTGAGCTATAGGAAATAATTTCCTATATTCTTTTTGAGTGCTGGGGCCGACAGGGGCCCTAGAGAATATTATATAGAGGGTTAGTGGATGTTGGAGTCCTCCTACTTTTAGCAGCAGAGGATAGCCCTGAGGCTTGCTTTTTTAGTGAATTTAAAGCTACTAGGGTGTTGCTCTAGTTTATAGGCAGTGCAGATCTCTTCTAGGACAAGGAACAAGCTGCTAGGGAAGCGGAATTGGGGGATTATTGGGGCTGGGAAGCCCTAGAGGATTGGGAGGATACAGGGGTTGGATAGAGGGGTAGACACTCTGGTGCCTGATTCAGCCACCTAGAGTGCTCTTATGTATTAGAACCAGAAGGGTCTCTTACAGGCATGAAGGCCTGTAAGCATGCCCAAAGGCCCTCGGCAGGTGTGCCGTATGGGGGCGAGAAAGTGCCCAGATCTGTGTAATGCCTGAGACTGATAGGGGAAAAAGCCCCCGGGGCCCCTAGGGCCACGGGGCCTAGCCTACGCTACACCTGCGTCTGTCATAGCCTGTAGTGCTCTATATGGACAATAAACTTGATTATTAAAGCATTAATAAATGTAATAAGCTATAGTATTTATATATCTAGTTTGATAAATTGTAGTCCTCTTTTAGAATTATTAAATTGCTATTATAGTCATTTATTTAATATTTTAATATTATCTTTTTATAGATCTATAGCTTATACTGCATATAATAGATTAAAGGAAGCTTTAGGTTGTAATATTAATATAATATACATATTAAGAGCTTATTAGGCAATGTATTACTCTTATAATATAGTATCTTTTTATATCTTACTATATGAATTTGTAGTATCTATAGGTTAATCTTGTACAAGTTATATATAGCTGTAGATCTATTTCTAGATAAGAGTAATGCCTTAAGCAGTCTCTATAATAACTGTACTATTGAATTTAAGTGGGTTATCTAGTATTAGCTGCTTTTAAAGCTTATAGAGGATCTTTATATATTAGATCTCTTTCTCTTCTTATACTATGAAGGTATCATCAGCAATGATTAATATATCATTAGTTTATATACTAATAATCCTAAAATCTTGCTTTAAATCAGAGCAGTGGAGAAGATATAGATTATAAGTAGATACTTCCATATTAAGTTTTTTAGTGTGGTAGTTGTGATATATATAGAACCAGTAGTTACCTGCTTTAGATATATTATAAAAAGGTTTTATAACCTTGAGAAATGCTTCTCTAGGGAAGTATTATACTAGCTTTAGTGTGATTTATATGTAGAAGTCATAGTTAAGCTTTATTATTAATTAGATATAGGCTTGTATAATATTGCAGATATAGTAATATAATCTAGTTTTTATGATTATGCTGGTGCATAAAATAATCTGTTAACTGGTGTATTGTATTATTAGTAACTGTGTTAGTATGTATTCCTTATTTTTATTATTATATGCTTATATAATAAGGTGTAATTTCTTAAAAGCTTTATTAGATCTGGGGTTCTTCATCTTGTTAATAAATCTTATAGTAAAGATATATATGTCTGGTAGTATATCCTTTTTTTTAGTATACTTGAATATATCCTGTTCCAATAAACTATTAATCTCTTTCTATTGCGAACTTTTAAATTAGGCTAATATTATAATTATAAATTGCTGCTCTAGCTTGTCCTTATGCTTTTATGTGAACTAGCTAAGGAAAGTATGGTATATATAATCTTTCTTATATTATGTAGGTAGATAGTGCTCTTATTAGGGGTGTTAATTTATAGTTATTTTAGGCTAGGGCATGTACTGTGGAATAATAACTAATAATAGAGGTAGAATTATAGTTTAAGAATTAATTCTAGGGGAGGCTTCTAGGGCTTTTAAGGCTTCTTGGATACTTTTCTTAGAGTTAGATTAAGTAATCTCTTCTTTACTAAGAATAGGATCATCTAATTATGCTTTAGGGTTGATATAGTACAGTTTAATAGCAGTTGATTGAAATAATATTAGGCTATATAGAAGTTTAATAATATATATTTCTTTCTTAATTGCTAGTAATTTGTATAGTCTAGTCTATTTCTTTATATATTTAGTGTTTCCTTCTCTCTATATGAGCATATCTGAATTTAGGAGAAGATAGTATATAGTTATTAATAATAGTCTATTTTTTGTGTTAATAGTGTTAGCAATTTAGTGTTGGGTATATATCTTATATATCTTAGTTATTACTTTCTTAATTATTATAGTATACTAAGCAATCATAGGTGCAGGGGGGTTGTATTCTATTATTTATAGGTAGGTACTAAAGATAAGAAGGGTTGGTATAAGACTGTCTGGGCTTATAATATTATTAATAGCCTTGATAGCTATTTATAGAGCTGCTTTAAGAAAGATATTAGAGAGCTTTTTTTTTATGACTTTGTATAAGTAGTGGAGTATAATATAGTATTATTTAATAATATTAATTGACTAATGGGCTTTAATAGATATAATAGTAATAATGATATCTATTACTGAAGTATTCTGTAAGAATTCCTTATTAATAAAGTTTTTACTAGTATTAGTAATAATAAAATCTGAAGGGTTAAGGTATGTATTAATCTATATAATCTATAATGTGGTCTATGTTGTTTTTACTAAGATATTTTCAAGCTAATATATAGTGTTGAAGTGTATAGCTTTGTCAATAATATATAGTACTAGTTTACTATTAATATATATTATATTGATAATAATTAAATAATTGAAGCTAATATTATCCTATATTATAAATCTAAAGTAACTAGGGGATTAGCTATAGATTTAATAATAATAGTAAAATTTCTATATATATTTTAATGCTTTAGTATTAATATTATAGCTAGTATATATAAGTAGTTTTTAAAGTTTTTCAACTAATAGGTAGTTAAATTGGTGATATAAATAGTATAATTTAGTCTTTATAAGAAAGTATATATTAATATTAAAGGATTTAATTAGATATAATTTAAGTGAGTAGTCTTATATAAGGAATAGATAACTAAAGTATTATAAGATTGGTATTATTATATTAGAGCTTGGTCTAATAAGAATATTTTTTATATTATTAAAATAGATGCTGAGTTAGTCTATATCTTTAATTAAGAGTAGAAATAGTATCATTACTTTAATAATATAGAATTATATATTACTGATAGGGGTCGGCATGTTAATTAATCTAATAGATTTAATTAATTTACTTGATCTGAATTATATGATTACTTAGCCTACTATAGAGATATTGAGTATAATATTATTAATAATCCTTTAATAAGTAAGATATTAGGTATATCCAGCTGTAGAATACTCTATAGTGTTGGTATTAATTA
Organism: Talaromyces verruculosus; assembly: GCA_038993655.1. Taxonomy (NCBI): domain Eukaryota; kingdom Fungi; phylum Ascomycota; class Eurotiomycetes; order Eurotiales; family Trichocomaceae; genus Talaromyces; species Talaromyces verruculosus. Next base: position 4,406 of record JBBVQN010000046.1, on the reverse strand, counting down.
GGATCCCTATAAATATGTTTATTAAATAATATGGTTTAGTGAGGAAAGAATATTAGGGTATTACTAGGAGGATGTTGTATAATATATTAACTATTATTATAGTATTTTAAATATTATTCTTGACTAATTCTAGGCTATCTTTAGATTGTAGCTTTGTCTGGAGGAAATAGGCTATGGAATAATTAGTAAGATTAGTAATAAGGGATTTAGAGTATCCTTTATACTCTAGATTAATAATTATAAAGTAGTTACTAGTATATACTATTCCTTTGCTTTTATAATTCTATATTTTATATCTACTAGGCGCGTCCATGCCTGCTAAAAATACTTTAAAATCTTTGTTATTATTTAGATTGTTTTGATTTATAGCTGCTAGAAGTTGTCCTTTTTTAGTAGTTAGATATGCTTTAACTTAATCTATATATGGTTATAAAGCTCTGTTTTATTCCTTTAGGATATAATTAGTTAACTAGTACTCAATCTTTTTATAGATATTATATATTTTTAGTAAATAGTTCTATAAAGAGCTGCAGTGTTTATGGTTACTATATTACTACTAGTTTTAATATAGTAAGCAGCCTTGATACAGTGATTATAACTATTAGTAATAATAGTAATGGTCTATATAATATACTTTAGTAGGGTATTATACTATGGCTTATCTTGTATCTTTATACTGGCTAACACTTGATTATAGATCTTCTATAAAGCTGGTAATAGTTGGTGAAGATTTTTCTATAATAGTATAATATATAGGGACAAGGTGAGTAGCTAATATCAACTTTATATAATATATAATATTATTTCAAATCTGTAGGTAAAGCTTGTTATATAACTAGTATAGTTCTTGTAGTATAAGCTTAAGATATTTAGTAATTAGTTTCTCTGGGTTCTTGCTTATAATATATGGTAAGGTTATTATATCCTATTGCTCTTATATATATTATAGGTGCTCTTTATTCTTATAGTTATTTTTAATAGCTATTATTAGATTAGTTCATAGCTCAGTCTATTGCTTAATATTGTTGAAGTAAAATTGTAGTGTATTACCTTTAAATATAATCTAGAAAACTTGTCTTATTGCTTTAGTAGTATATATATTAATACTTTGGTATATCTCTATAAAGATTTAATAGTATATATTAAAGGTATTCTCACTTCCTCTATACTTGATCTTTTTATTGTAAGCTTTCTATAGATAGCTAATACTGATGCTATTTAGAGGTTTACTTTATCCTATATATAATATCTCAATATCCTGTTGTCTAGGGGTTATTAAGAGTATAATAGGTTTATATATTATAGCTATACCAGGGGTCATCAGATTAAAGAATCACTATATAAGAGGTAGCTTTAGTACTATCTTCTATAGTAAAAGTTACTGCAATCTTTATCTTGTTATTAATTCTAGGGATATAACTATAGATAGTAAAAGTATTTCTAGTTATTTAAAGTGAGTAGTCTATTGTACTGGTTTAGAGCTTATATCTTAGAGTCTATAGATTATAAGTCTATATACAAGCTTGATATTCAGTGAATTAAATATCCCTTAGTGCTATATATAATATATAACCTCAGTTTCAGTCTACTCATATTGTTTTAATTTAATAATTACTTTAGTAAGTGTAGTAATAGTATATTATCGTCCTTTTATTATATATATGTAACGATAGGGGTGGAACGATAGTCCGAATGTGGGTATGGGCTACAGAACACTTGCTGAGCCGTTTACTATGGGAACCAGATGCTGTATGAATACAAAGAGCAAGTAAGAAGCTGTAGTATGATTGTCACGAAGAATAATTGCTTGATCCCCTTTACAATTAATGTAGGATCTTTGCTGCTTATATACATGTGTGGTAGAGTGCCTAAACAGCATTGTGCAGTAGGGCTATTAGAATTATATAACCTCTGCCTAATTACTAGCTTCCCTGCTGCTGCCTTAGATTAAGAGCATCAATCCTTTAAACAATTAGATTAGCCTTCTTAATCTTACAATAGAATCAGCCTTTATAATTCTCCTCTTTTTTGAAAAAAGCTTATCCTCAAGCTTTATAAGCATGTTTGTAAGCTTCAATATTAATAACAGTAATCCTTCTTTGATTGCTAAAGAGGTTCTTTATCTTTAAAAAAACTTTTTTATAAGTATGTAATAGATATAATTGCAAGAAGGTTCCTTTATAATATGAGATAGGTAGTAAGTTAAGATTTATTTATATCTCTTTTAGAAAAGATCTTTCTTTTATATTAATAAAGTTTTATCTCTCTTTCACTTTTATCCTTTTTTTTTTTCCTTCTTTCTCTTATATCTTAATTAATAAAATATATATCTGTTCTTTCTCTTTACTTACTCCTTTCTTTATTAATTGTTTATTAATCTTATAAGATAGCAGCCTTTATCAATAACTTTGTCAATTTTAAAAGCTTTTTATATTGAGTCTTATTATAAATATTGAATTTAAAGTAATATTTACTTCTATTAATTCTCCTTCTCCTATAAAAAGGGCTTATAAAGAGCAATTTTTGTCTATAAGTTATTTTATTTCCTTCTCAGTTTTAATACCTTGACAGTTATATATTTAATAATATTATCATCTTACTTTATTTCTCTTGATTCTCTTTACTTCTTAATTCGATGCTAACTATAATAGATTATGCTAAAATACTATCATAGATGTTATTAGTATTATTATAAGCTATATACCTCAGATAGCAAAAAAGCAAGTATGCTGAGAGATATACTTATAGAGTCTTCTAAGATTTTAATCCTTTAGTTTGAAAAACTTCAAGTTGCTATAAGTACACCTTTGTTTTGATTGAATAGTTATATAATAATTATTTAATATCTAACATATTTAAATAGGAAGAAGATACTATTGTAGATCTATTTAGGCCCTTTATTAATGAGTCTATTGTGGAGTCGCCTATTGCAGAGTCATCTAGTAAGGAGTCATCTAATAAAGAGTCATCTAGTTTGAATAATACCCCAGATATAATTATTAAGTAACTTATAGAGTATGATAAATCTTCATTAATAAATAAGGGTTATGCTGAGTCCAAGGTACATATACTAAAGTATTATCAGTATTTGAATACTAATCATATAATGTAAATTAGGAACTCTTGAACGACTGTCTCAATTCTGTTTCAACTTTGAATGATAATGACTTGTGCCAAAAAGCAATTGAATACTTAAGTTATTATTGCTTAGGGAAAGTCAAGAGATTAGAAAAAGATTCTATAGACTTAAAACCTGTACTAGTTATCAAGCAGTCTATATTCAATATAAGAAGCCCAATGTTTGCTGTGGCTTACTATTTTTATTATTTAAAGATGGTTGGTTCAGAAGGTTTTTTTTATATACAGCCTAGCAAGCATTTAAAATACTATTATTATATAAATAACAGTATTTCTTATAAGCCTATTCCAGCTCTATATAAGGCAGAGTTTATAGAGTTATAGACCCTTTTTCAGACTAGTATATTAATAAAAGCTTTTGCAACAAGAGATTATTATCTTAAAGATATAAATATATTTGCCTATAATCATAGCAGTAAATCTAAGATTAAGCTATATGCTGGTTCTATTTTAATACACTTCTCTAACAAGTATAAAGCATATTAAGATCAAAAATATGTAATATTATACTATAATTAAGAGTAGTTGCTCAACTATATGTACAAGCAGATATATAATTATTATTAATTATCTATATAATTAGCTATGCAGTATAATAGATGCTAATATTAGATATTTAATATAGAATAATAATCCTCTAATTCATCCTATCAAAGAAATATTTAATAATAAAGATAAAGATGCTTTTACTAGTTATATTAAGCAGTCTAATAATTAAGCCTACTACTATATAGCTCTGTTTTAATACTGTTTTATTACCACAGTTTAGTTTTTAGAAATAAAAATTAAAATATAGATTAAGAGGTCTTTAGATACAAATAATAGTCTTTTAGCTTTGTTTTTAGCCTATTTTAGAGGTGTTTTAGCTGGTTTTCATGCTATTTTAGGGTTGTTTTCCCCCTTTTTAAAAAGTCTTTATAGTTTAGAGAGGCCCCCAGCTTCAATTTAAAAGATTTTCTATTTCTTTTCTTATCTTTTTCATAGCAAGATCCTCATTAAACCTCAAAACCTCTTAGAGAAAACAGAAAGAGTAATTTTATTAATACTATATAAACTACGTGTCAACCCTGACAATTAATTAAATAGAAAAACCCTATAGAAGAAAGCTATTTTGATCAATACTTCCTCTTTAATATAATAGTTTTGCCCATCTCAAGGATTGTGTAACGATATGGGTGGAACGATAGTCCGAATGTGGGTATGGGCTACAGAACACTTGCTGAGCCGTTTACTATGGGAACCAGATGGTGTACGTATACCAAGAGCAA